>LVTN01001178.1:42137-52743 GCA_001649415.1 Musa itinerans
TATATATATATATATATATGCATATATATATGCAATAAGCAATACAAAGTGATAAATATCAAAATATAATAAGTAAAAAGACTGTGTGTCAAGTCACATGTGTCATAACTCACATGATTGGCTTGTAGGGCACCTATGACTAGAATTTATAGGCTCAAATGGCTTCAAAATTGGAGCCAAAAAGTGTCTCATCCCGGGTTTTCAGGTACTGGCGATACCATCGCTTGCAGCACTAACACTGGGTAGTACCACCGCCTAGTCTGGCGGTACTACCACCTTACAAAGCCTTAGAGACTAGGCTCTAGCAGTACCACTGCTTGACAGAAATAATTGCCGGTGGTACCATTGCCCAGACCACTTGGGAGGCTGAGCCTCAGGTGGTTCCACCGCTTGACAAGATTTAGTAACTTGTTTGGGCCTTGAATCCAGCCCAAACCTATCCAATTATGGGCCTAGTTGGCCCTTAACAAGGTTAATGAGATTACCTCCCAAACCTAACCCTAAACAAAACAAGTACGATAAGTCTAGGTTTCTTCCGGCGAGCTTCTGACGATCTCTCGGCAATCTCCCATCGGACTCCCGGTAAGCTCTTGGACTTCACGACAATCTTCTTGGTGAGTTCCGACGAGCTTCTTCTCGGTCAATTCCAGTAGCATTTTCAATGAACCTCCAGACTCTTGATGAACTCTCGAACTCCCAACGAAATCTTGATCTTGAACTCCCAATGAAATCTTGATCTTGAACTCCCAATGAAATCTTGATCTTGAACTCCCAATGAAATCTTGATCTTGAACTCCCAATGAAATCTTGATCTTGAACTCCCAATGAAATCTTGATCTTGAACTCCCAATGAAATCTTGATCTCGAACTCCCAACGAAATCTTGATCTTGAACTCCCAATGAAATCTTGATCTTGACTCCGGCACTTTGTTTTGCTTCATGCCTTGAATCTTGTACACTTTTCTCAACATATAGATTGGATCAAATAATTTACTAATTGATTTCATCATCAAACTCGAGATTCAACAATATTCCCCTTTTTGATGATGATAATCAATTAATGACGGAGTTAACTTTAGCTCTTATTATCTATATGCCATACTTGAGAAAAGACACTCTTGAATTCAAGGCCTTTGAATTCAAGCATCAAACCGATAAGTTATATGCTTTTAAAATTATCGACATGCACATCATGACACCAATCATGATTTACCATCTCAAAATACTGTTAGGAAAGGGGTCGACACAAAGAGGGGGATGAATTAGTGCAGCGGTAAAATACGTCGGTTTTGAAAATTCTTTCGTTCATTAAAAACCGATCTCGGAAAGATAGCTTGAAAGCATATGGAAATGTGTAGTGGATATAAAGCAAGTAAGGAGGTTTGCAGTTAAAGTAAATTGCACAAATAAAACATAAACCAAATTTTTATAGTGGTTCAGTCGTTATGACCTACATCAACTCCGTTGATTCCTCTTCCGTCGAGGCCACCAACATCCACTATCGATCTTCTTTTAATAGGTGAAGATCAACCTCCTTCTTACACCCCTCTTCTCCTTTTACCGGGTTTAGGAGACAACCCTTACAAGCACTGAATCCTCTCTAAACAGATTTCTAAACTTAGAATTTAGAGGAGGGGATTTCTCTTATGATTGCAACAACATTTTCTCACTTTGGGTCTCTCTGTGCTTGTATATGTTAACCAGGGATGAGAGGGGTATTTATAGGCCTCAAGTGATTCAAACTTAAAGCCTAAAAATATCTCATCTCGAGTTTCCTAAGTATGGGCGGTACCATCGCCCATGCTGGGCGGTACCAACGCTAGTGTCATTTTGACACTAACACTGCGCTGGGTGGTACCACCGCCTAGTCTGGTAGTACCACCGCTTGATATAGTCTCAGAGACTGTGCCACGATAGTGCCACTTCTTGAGACACTATTTGGGCCTCTCATTGGGCCCAACATAGTCCTTACATGGACCCAACTAGCCCCTAATTGGGTTGGCCCAAATCCAAACCCAATTACGTGCTAACTACGATTCCTAAGACATATTCTAAGCTAAACAAGTTCATAAGTCTAGTTTCTTTCGGCGAGCTTCTGGCGATCTTCCGACGAACTTCCGACGATCTCCCAGCAATGTTCCAACGGACTCTTGGCAAGCTCTTGGACTTCACGACAATCTTCTTGGCGAGTTCTGAAGAGCTTCTTTGGCAAGCTCCTAGACTTCTCGGCTGGTTCCTGGAGAACTTTTGATGAACGTTTGGACTTCCGATGAACTCTCGAACTCCCAACAAAATCGCGTCCTTGACTCCGGGACTTCATTTTGCTTTATGCCTTGCTATCGTAGTTAATCTTGCACATGTAAAAACACACTTCGATTTAGACAATTAATACTAAGTATTAATCATGTTGTTCGGCATGTCATTGGTCCCTCGACGCTTCGTCTGATTCTTCGGCGCATCGTCCTCTCTTGCGGCCTATTGCCCAATCGGCCAGTTGACTCCGTAACTCTGATATCCTTGGCGCAATATCAGCTCTTCTTGGCCCGATGCCCGAATCCATGGCCTGAAGCCTTCTGTCGATATGTCGACCGATCCACCGGCTCGACGTCCATTCTTCTGACATGTTCCACCGGCCCAACATGATTCTTCATGCTTTAATTGTCTCATCCTGATCAAAGCATCCTACGTCACTCAAAATGCAGATTAAATCATAAATACTTGTCAATTGGTTTTATCATCAAAATCTGAGATTCAATAATCTCCGGGTCTCTCTGTGCTTGTATATGTTAACCAGGGATGAGAGGGGTATTTATAGGCCTCAAGTGATTCAAACTTAAAGCCTAAAAATATCTCATCTCGAGTTTCCTAAGTATGGGCGGTACCATCGCCCATGCTGGGCGGTACCAACGCTAGTGTCATTTTGACACTAACACTGCGCTGGGTGGTACCACCGCCTAGTCTGGTAGTACCACCGCTTGATATAGTCTCAGAGACTGTGCCACGATAGTGCCACTTCTTGAGACACTATTTGGGCCTCTCATTGGGCCCAACATAGTCCTTACATGGACCCAACTAGCCCCTAATTGGGTTGGCCCAAATCCAAACCCAATTACGTGCTAACTACGATTCCTAAGACATATTCTAAGCTAAACAAGTTCATAAGTCTAGTTTCTTTCGGCGAGCTTCTGGCGATCTTCCGACGAACTTCCGACGATCTCCCAGCAATGTTCCAACGGACTCTTGGCAAGCTCTTGGACTTCACGACAATCTTCTTGGCGAGTTCTGAAGAGCTTCTTTGGCAAGCTCCTAGACTTCTCGGCTGGTTCCTGGAGAACTTTTGATGAACGTTTGGACTTCCGATGAACTCTCGAACTCCCAACAAAATCGCGTCCTTGACTCCGGGACTTCATTTTGCTTTATGCCTTGCTATCGTAGTTAATCTTGCACATGTAAAAACACACTTCGATTTAGACAATTAATACTAAGTATTAATCATGTTGTTCGGCATGTCATTGGTCCCTCGACGCTTCGTCTGATTCTTCGGCGCATCGTCCTCTCTTGCGGCCTATTGCCCAATCGGCCAGTTGACTCCGTAACTCTGATATCCTTGGCGCAATATCAGCTCTTCTTGGCCCGATGCCCGAATCCATGGCCTGAAGCCTTCTGTCGATATGTCGACCGATCCACCGGCTCGACGTCCATTCTTCTGACATGTTCCACCGGCCCAACATGATTCTTCATGCTTTAATTGTCTCATCCTGATCAAAGCATCCTACGTCACTCAAAATGCAGATTAAATCATAAATACTTGTCAATTGGTTTTATCATCAAAATCTGAGATTCAATAATCTCCCCATACTTGATGATGACAACCAATTGATGACGGAGTTAACCTTAACTCCCGGAGTTTAAACAAACTCCCCCTATCAAAATGCCATTGATAGAACCTTGAATTCAAGTCATTGCAAAATTCATCAAGAATATTTGCAACACATCATTATGCATAATATGATCATACTTCTCCCCCTTTGTCATCAACAAAAAGGAGAAGTGTAACTTTCAAGTGTTTGAAAATATAAGTTCAAATCATTGCAATATAATCTCAAGTTTTATCATCATGCAAGCTAGCAATAATTTTGAGTTTTGTAGGTTTGTAAATTTTGCTAGATGTGCAAGTTTAGCATGTTTTGCTTCTTGAGATAGGCAAGATAGCACTTTTGCTTCTTTTACAAGGTAGCAAGTCTTGGTGATGTTCAAGATTACAAGTTCTACATCATACAAGCTAGCAAATTTAAAGATGTGCAAGTTGGCATATTTGCTTTTCTTTACGATGGTCAAACTAGCAAGTTTTTGAAATGTACAATATAGCATCATTTTTGCATTTTCTTGAAATGTGTAACTTAGCAAAATTCACAAGAGAGCATCATTCTTTCTTCTATTTTGAGAAGTGCAAGCTATCAATTTTGCTTTCTAGAAAGTTTTGCTCCCCCTTTGTCATTGTCAAATAGAAGGGAAGAATACAATGTTGTAATTCTTTTCCCTTTACATCAATTTCTAAATCATGACAAAGGGAAGTTCTTCGATAAAAAAAAGTATTCAAATTTTTTGATTCTTGTATAGTCGTTATTTTCGAATCCTAATTCCTAGAAAGTGATCATAAAATCTTGTTAATGAGCTCAAAATTAGAAAAACTTCTACCAAGTGCTTTTAAACTATTGACGACATCCGTAAAACGGGTGTACATGTCAACAACGGTTTTGCTTGGTTTCATATGAAATAACTCAAACTCATGCATTAAAAGGTTAACTTTAAACTCTTTAACTCTATTCATGCATTCGTGTGTGATTTCAAGAATGTGCCAAATATCGAAAGTCGTTTCACACAAAGAAACCCGATTGAATTCATTTTTATCTAAGGTGCAAAATAGAGCATTCATAGCTCTAGCATTTAAAGAAAATGTGTTCTTCTCCAAATCATTCCAGTGGTTCATTGAAAGAGAAGACATTCTAAAACCGGATTTGACAATGTTCCATAAGTTCAAATCCAAAGAAAGCAAGAAAACTCTCATTTGAGTTTTCCAATATGTGTAGTCCGTCCCATTGTAAAAGGGACGACGAATGAGAGAATGATCATCTTGAAAGCTGAAAAGAGCCATTTCTATTTGGGTATTAAACCAAATATGAAAAACGAGGCTCTGATACCAATTGTTAGGAAAGGGGTTGGCACTAAAAGGGGGGGTGAATTAGTGCAGCGATAAAATACGTCGGTTCTAAAAATTCTTTCGTTCGTTGAAAACCGATCTCGGAAAGATAGCTTGAAAGCATATGGAAAAGTGTAGTAGATATAAAGCAAGTAAGGAGGTTTGCAGTTAAAGTAAATTACACAAATAAAATGTAAACCAGATTTTTATATTCATCCACTCTGCCGATTCCTCTTCCGTCGAGGCCACCGGCATCCACTATTGATCTTCCTTTAATAGGCGAAGATCAACCTCTTTCTTACACCCCTATTCTCCTTTTATTGGGTTTAGGAGACAACCCTTACAAGCACTCACTCCTCTCTAAACATAATTCTAAACTTAGAATTTAGAGGAGGGGATTTCTCTTATGATTGTAATAGTGTTTTCTCACTTTTGATCTCTCTATGCTTGTATATGTTAACCAGGGATGATAGGGGTATTTATAGGCCTCAAGTTGATTCAAACTTTAAGCCTAAAAATATCTCATCCCGGGTTTCTTGGGTACGGGCGGTACCATCGCCTGTGCTGGGCGGTACCACCGCTAGTGTTAGTTTGACACTGACACTGCGCTAGGTGGTACCACCGCCTAGTCTAGCGGTACCATCGCTTGGGAGGTTGTGCTGGGTGGTACCACCACCCAGACTGGTGGTACCACCGCTTGACACCCTGCTAGGAGTGGTACGACCGCCTAGACTGGCAGTACTACCACCTGACACAATTTCGAAAACTATGCCACGACGGTGCCACTTCTTGGGACACTGTTTAGGCCTCTCATTGGGCTCAACACAGTCCTTATATGGGCCCAACTGGCCCCTAGTTGGGTTGGCCCAAATCCAAACCCAATTACGTGCTAACTATGATTCCTAAGACATATTCTAAGCTAAACAAGTCCGTAAGTCTAGTTTCTTCTAGCGAGCTTCCGGCGATCTTCCGATGAACTTCCGATAATCTCTCGGCAATGTTCCAGCAGACTCCCGGTAAGCTCCTGGACTTTACAATGATCTTCTTGGCGAGTTTCGACGAGCTTCTTCGGCAAGCTCCTGGACTTCTCGACTGGTTCTTGCAGAACTTCCGACAAACATCTGGACTTCCGACGAACTCTCGAACTCCCAACAAAATGGCATCTTTGACTCCGGGACTTCATTTTACTTTGTGCCTTACTATCATAGTTAATCCTGCACATGTAAAAACACACTTCGATCTAGACAATTAATACTAAGCATTAATCATATTGTCCGGCATGTCATTGGTCCCTCAACACTTCGTCCGATTCTTCGACGCATCGTCCTCTCTTGCGGCCTATTGCCCAATCGGCTAGTTGACTCCACAACTCTGATATCCTTGGTGCAATATCCGCTCTTCTGAGCCCGATGCCCGAATCCATGGCCCGAAGCCTTCTGTCGATACGTCGACCGATCCACCGGCTCGATGTCCAATCTTCTGACATGTTCCACTGGCCCAACATGATTCTTCCTACTTTAATTGTCTCATCCTAATCGAAGCATCCTACGTCACTCAAAACGTAAATTAAATCATAAACACTTATCAATTGGTTTCATTATCAAAATCTGAGATTCAACAAATATGATACCATGTTTTATCACAATACAAATGATGCCAAGGCATGACATCCATTTTTAAGTATGATACGAATTTGAAATATGAATTTTAGCAAGATTTAAATTTTGATAAAAGAAGACAATTCATCAATCTGAGGCATGATATCAATTATAAGTAGGAAATTAAGCGAGATAATCACAATGATATATATTTATCATTTTGATACGAAATCAAGCATGATTTTGAGAATGAAATATTTTCAAGTATTCATGCCACATTATGATATGTTTCAAGCATTTACGATACATTTCAAGTGTCTATGATATATATGATGCATATGCAATACATTTTGATATTTTTTAAGTATTTGTGATGTATTTGACAATTCCAATCATATTTCAAGCAATCGTAAAACATTTAGGCATCTACGATAAGATATATTTGACATATTATTTCAAGCATCTATAATGCTAATTTATCATTAATTTTTCATATTTCTCCCCCTTTATCATCAACAAAATGGAAATGGGCAGTTGTTTGAAGCAAAGAGAAGAAAAGGTTCATGAACAGTGTATTTATCAAGAAGAATCGAAATATTGAAAGTTCATGAATATTTTATAAGATAAAATCCACCAATAAAATTCATTTCTCAAAAAAAAAAAAAATTCACAAGAGTGAAATCCGTGAGAGATGTATTTGTCACTAAAATCCACGAGTGAAGGGACTAAGTATATCAAAAATCATTAAGTGATGGAGCAAGAGTATGAAGTAAGTTTGATACTAAGTTAAGAGTAAGATAGAAATTCTGGATTTCATGAAAGCTTTATTTATAAAATGAAATAAATTCCTGAAAGCTTAGTTTGTGAAAAAGTCCAAAAAAGATATACAACAAACTCATGCATTCAAACAATTTAACATCCATAACTCTCTTCTAATAAAATTAAATTATTCTTTATTTAAAGGTTTTGTAAAGATATCGGCTAATTGATGTTTCATATCAATAAACTCTCGAGATACGTTATGGCTATTAACATAATCTCTTATAAAATTATACCTAATGTCAATATGTTTAGTTCTAGAGTGTTGAACAAGATTTTTTATTAAACATATTACACTTGTGTTATCACATTTTATGTGAATATTCTTAAGGTGAATTCTATAATCTTCTAATGTATTTTTCATCCATATAACTTGTGCACAATATGCACCAGCTGCTATATACCCAACTTCGATTATAGATAATACAATTGAGTTTTGTTTCTTAGAAGACCAAGAAACAAGTGCACAACCTAAGAATTGACATGTTCCGAATATACTTTTTCTATCTTCTCTACATCCAACAAAATCTGCATCAGCATAAGCAATTAATTCAAAGTTTTTAGATTTTGGATATCATAATCTTAGATTAGGGATTCCTTTAAGAGATCAAAGAATTCTTTTAACAGCTTTAATATGAGATAGCTTAGGATTAGATTGAAATCTAGCACAAAGTCCTATGCTAAACATGATGTCTGGTCTAATTGTGGTGAGGTATAGTAAACTACCTATCATACCCCTATAAGTTTTTTGATCAAAGTTTTCTCCACTTTCATCCATGTCTAATTTAGTGGAGGTACTAATAGGAGTATTGATAACTTTTAAACCATCTATATTAAACAGGTTTAGCAATTCTAATGCATATTTGGTTTGACATAGAAAAATACCATCACTAAGTTATTTGATTTGTAAGCCTAAAAAGAAAGTTAGTTCACCCATTAAACTCATTTCAAACTCTTGGCTTATCCTCTTGGCAAATGATTCACATAAGAATTTATTTGTAGAATCAAAAATAATATCATCAACATAAATTTGAATATTAAGAAAGTAATTTTCAAAATTTTTAATGAACAATGTAATATTTACCTTACATTCAGAGAAATTATTTTGGATAAGAAAGGAGCTAAGTCTCTCATACTAAGCCCTTGAGGCTTGTTTTAATCCATATAGAGTTTAAGTTAACTTAAACACATGATTAGAAAAAAGAGAGTTCTCAAATCCAAGTGGTTGTTCAACATAGACTTCTTTGGAAATAAAGCCATTTAAGAAAGCACTTTTAACATTCATTTAAAATAACTTAAAATTATTACTACTAGTATAAGCAAGGAGCATCCTTATGACTTCTAATCTTACCACAGGAGCGAATGTTTCTTCATAATCGATGCATTCTTCTTGGTTGAAACCCTTGGCCACTAATCTAGACTTATTTCTATCCACGATACCAATTTATCTTGCTTGTTTCTAAAGACCTATTTAGTACCAATAACTAAATGGTCACTAGGTCTCGGAATAAGTTTCCACATCTCATTTCTCTCAAATTGGTTCAACTCTTCTTACATTGCGATAACCCATGAATTATCTTTCAAGGCTTTGTCAATGCATTTTGGTTCAATTTGAGAAAAAAAAGTGGCATTGGCAAAAAAAAATTTAAAAGAAGAATGAGTTTGAACACCTTTTGATATGTCTCTCGTAATTAGCTCCTTAGGATAAGCTTATAAATACTTTCATTCCTTAGGTAAAGATGTTTCGGAAGAAGATGTATCCAAGTTGCTAGTTGGAGGAGACGTTTCATTTAAATTCAAAGTATTAAAATTAATATCATCATCAAAATCAGTTTTCTTAAATTCAAAAACTTCAATAAAGACAACATAAATAGACTCTTCTATAATCAAAACTTTTTTATTAAAGACACAAAAGAGTTTAGAAATAGAAGAGTAACCAAGAAAAATGCATTTATTGGATTTTGCATTAAACTTTCCTAAGGCATCTTTTTCATTCAAGAAAAAACATTTACAACCAAAAGCTTTAAAATATGAAACATTGGGTTTTTTATTATTCTAGAGTTCATAAGGAGTTTTGGAAAGTAATGGTCTTACTAGAATCCTATTCATAATATAGCAAGCTGTGTTAACGGCTTCGACCCAAAAATATTTGGGTAGGTTATGTTTGTTCAACATGGTTCTTGTCATTTCTTGTAAAATCCTATTTTTTCTTTGTACTACTCCATTTTGTTAAGGATTTCTCGGAGTAGAGAAATTATGGTTGTATCTATTAGATTCACAAAAGTTTTGAAAATTATGGGTTTGAAATTTACCACCATGATCACTCTGAATTGATGAAATTATAAAGCCTTTTTCATTTTCAATAAGTTTACAAAACTTAGAAAAATACTTAAAGCAATTACTTTTGTGTGCCAAGAAGTATATCCAAGTATATCTACTATAATCATCTACAATTACAAAGGCATATTTGTTTGGACCGGAGCGGCACTAAGAGGGGGGGGGGGTGAATTAGTGCAGCGGTAAAGAACAATAAACTTTCGATGATTTAAACACTTTCGGAAACTTCGTACGATAAAAGCAACGTTTCGCTTGAAACCGTTTCGATTGCATTTTAACTTAAAGGCATACGTAAGAAGGAGACAAAGAAGTAGAGCATCAAAGTGAAGATGGTTTGCAGTAATGTAAATGACAATAAGATAAACGCAAACCGATTTACAGTGGTTCAGTCATGTGACCTACATCCACTCTCGATTCCTCTTCACTTGAGGCCACCGGCTTTTCCACTAGCTATCCTCCTTCCAACGGGCGAGGATCAACTCCCTTACAACACCTCTCCTTTTGACGGGTTTAGGAGGTAACCCTTACAAGGCCTCTCAACCCTCTCTAAGGCTAGATCACACTTTAGAATAAGAGGGAAGGTTTTGACACTATTAGAGCAGAGTTTTCCCCTTTTCTTTCTCAATTTTTTGTGTATCTTTCAACCATGAAT
>LVTN01001178.1:55802-95248 GCA_001649415.1 Musa itinerans
GCGCAACGTCAATTCCTCCTGCGTTAACTGTCTAATCCTGATCGAGTAGACCTGCATCACTCAAAATGCAGTTAAACATCTAAACACAATCAATTAGTTTCATCATCAAAATTCGAGATTCAACAGTATTTGCTACCTCCTAGGCTTGTTGTATCAATTGATCCAAACAAAGCCATATGGATCAATTGCAATAGTCTAGAGGTGCTTATTTGATTCTTTGAGTTGAAACTACCTTTTATTTGTTTTCCTAGTTGACATGCATTATACATATTATCTTTAACGAACTTATTGTTAGGAATACCTCTTATAAGTTCTTTAAATGAGATTTGAGAGATTAGTTTTATATTAGCATGACCTAATCTCCTCTGCCAAAGCCATTCATCATCATTCAAAATCGAAAAACACATTTCATTACAAAGATTATCAATGTCAATAGTGTATACATTATTTTGTTTTAGCACAATCATAGATGTGTTTTTGTGTAGTTGTTGAATAATACAAGCATTGGATTCAAATCTAATGATGTATCCTTTATCATACAATTGACTAATACTCAAAAGGTTATGCTTTATGCCATCAACCAACAACATATCTTTAATCAAGAAGTTAGATTTGTTACCTATGGTTCATCTAGCAATAATTTTACTCTTGTTGTCTCCGAAGGTGACATACCCTTTGTCTAGGCAAGTGAGCTTAGAGAATTTAGATTGATCTTCGATCATGTGCCTTAAGCATCCACTATTATGGTGTAATTTCTTGCTCCTAGCTTGTAATGGTAAATATTTCTCTAAGAAAGGGTGATTTTTTAGTAACCATCTGACCTTGGGTGCCTCAAAAATTGATCTACACAACGTATCATTTGGTATAGAGTTTGCAACTCAATTTGTGTGGACTATATCTCTTAAATGGACATTTATAAGTAACATCTGAGTTTGCAACAAAAGTTGCATTTGGTGGGGGGTGATACATGCAAGGTGGGACCTTTAACAGGGTGGTTGGACTTTGGTGAGAGCTACTCACAAATCTGATTTTTCCTCTTCTATGAACGTGACCTTATTGGCAATGATCATGTTCAAGGACTTGCTGCCAACCTTAAACATTTCTAGAGTTTTTTTGAGTAGTAAGTTTTCCTTCTCAAGTGCTTCTAAATGTTCACACTTAGTGCATGGAGGTAATGAAGGACTATTATGCTTAAGTTTTTCAAATTTAGCATTTAAAAGGGCATGCTCCTTTTACAAAGATTTATACTTTTTGCTCATTGAACAAATCATGAAAAGCACTTAAAAGCTCATTGAAAGATAAATTTGCATCGGAATCGCTCGAATTATCATATGTTGCTTTGAACGCCTTCTTCTTCTTTAGTTATTTCTTCTTCACTTAGGGATATTTGTTTTTGAAATGTCCCAGCTTCTTACATTCGTAGTATATAACTTGTTCTTTCTTAGGTTCAATTTTATTTTTAGTGTCATTTTTAGATTTATTTCTTTCTATGAATTTTTTAAATTTTCTTGTCAAGAGTGCCAAGCCATCATCATAGTCCTCATCACTTAAACTTTCTTTCAAGTGGTCTTCATGAGTTCTTAGTGTCATATCCTTCCTATTATTTGGATGATTGTTCTCAAGCTCTTCATGAGCATTGTAAGTCATCTCATAGGTCAGTCATGACTTGATAAGTTCTTCGAGAGGGAAATTATTCAAATCCTTGGCCTCTTGAATGGCTGTTACTTTAGGGTCCCAACTCTTTAGAAGGGATCTTAATATTTTATTAACGAGTTCAAAGTTCAAAAAACTTTTACCAAGCGCTTTTAGACCGTTAATAACATCCGTAAATCGTGTGTACATGTCTCCAATGGTCTCACTTGGTTTTAACCGAAAAATTCAAAGCCGTTTCACAAATAGACACTCGATTAAACTCATTTTTATCTAAACCATAAAATAAGGTATTCATAACCTTAACATTTAAACAGAAAATCTTCTTCTCCAACTCATTCCAATCGTTCATTGGAAGAGAAGACTTTTAAAAGTTATTTTCTACAATGTTCCATAACTCAAAATCCATAGAAATTATAAAATTCCTCATTCTAGTTTTCTATTAGGTGTAATCTGTCCCATTGAACATGGATGGACATGTGATTGATTGACCCTCTTGGTTGCCGACAAATGTCATCTCTCTTGGGTTTCAAACTAAAATGAGAGTGAGCTCACTCTGATACCAATTGTTAAGATCAAGAATGACACTAAGAGAGGGGGGTGGGGGGGTGAATTAGTGTAGCGGATAAAAATGATTAATTTAAGTGATTTTGAAAACTTCTTACGATGAAAAAACCTTAGTTCGGCGAGAACCATTTTGAAAAGGCATTTAGCTCTAATAAGTTTGTAAGTGGGTAGAGAAGAGAGGATTGAAAAATTTGTAATGAAGTAAAATAGAATGCAGCACAAGTAAATAAAATAAGCAGTAAGGAAAGAACACATCGAAATTTATAGTGGTTCGGTCGTTGTGACCTACATCCACTTTTGATTTCTCCTCCTTTGTGGTCACCGACATCCACTAATGGTCTTCCTTTAATAGGCAAAGACCAACCACCTCTTTATAGTGCTTTCTCCTTTTCACAAGTTTAGGAGATAACCCTTACAGGCCTCACACCTCTTCTTGGATGATTACAAAGCTAAAGAGAGGGAGGAGGAGAACTCTTTGCACTTTTACAATAATTTTACACCCCAAAACATAAATTTTTTTTCATACTTTGATTGCACTTTGTTGCCCTTTCAAGCAGAAAAGGATGAGGTATTTATAGGCCCCAATGACTTCAAAATTGGAGCAAAAAAGTATCTCATCCTAAGTTTCTGGGGTACTAACGGTACCACCACCTGTGCTGGGCGGTACCACCACCTATAGCACTAACACTAGGCAGTACCACCACCTAGTCTAGTGGTACTACTACTTGACAAAGCTTCGAAGACTAGGCTCTGGCAGTACCACCTCCTGACAAGGCAGTACCATTGCTTGGTAGTAATAACTGCCGGTGATACCACCACCCAATCTGGGTGGTACCACTGCCCAGTCTGGGTGGTACCACTACCCAGTCTGAGTGGTATGCTAAGCCTTAGGTGGTTCCACCGCCCACCCTGGGCAGTGCCACCGCTTGACAAGGTTCAATAACTTGTTTGGGCCTTGAATCCGGCCTAGACCAGTCCAATTATGGTCCTAGTTGGCCCTTAACAGGGTTAATGAGATTACCTCCCAAACTTAACCCAATTGTGTGCTAACTTTGATTTTTAAGGCATACACTAAACAATACAAGTCTGGTAAGTCTAGGTTTCTTCCAGCGAGCTTCCGGCGATCTTCCGACGGACTTCCGATGATCTCTTAGCAATTTCCCAACAGACTCCCGGTAAGCTCCTAGACTTCACGACGATCTTCTTGGCGAGTTCCGACGAGCTTCTTCTCGATCAATTCCGACATCATTTCCGACGAACCTCTAAACTCCCGATAAACTCTCGAACTCCCAACGAAATCTCAATCTTGACTTCGACACTTCATTTTGCTTTATACCTTGATCACTATCGTAGTTAATCCTATACACTTTTCTTAACATATAAATTGGATTAAATAATTTACTAATTGATTTCATCATCAAAATCCGAGATTCAACATAATTGAGTTGGTTTTGAACCGTAACCATGCCAACTTAATTAAAAGTCCATTGAGCCTGAACCAGAGTTGAATTGGGCCTGTTGAAAGGCCAATTCAGTGACTTGGGATTGGGTTGGGTGGTGGTACCACCAATCCCAAGTGGTGGTACCACCTATGAATTGAAAAGCACGGACTGTGCTTTTTCGAAAATGCCGATGGTAGTACTATCAGTGTTAGTGGTAGTACCATCTAGGTCAGTGGTAGTACTGCCCAACCAAGTGGTGATAATACTAGAGCCTAGGTTACCAGGCTTTGTCAAGCAAGAGTACTATTAGGATCAAGAATGACACTAAGAGGGGGGAGGGAGGTGAATTAATGCAGTGGATAAAAATGATAAATTTAATCAATTTTGAAAAGCTTCGTACAATGAAACTCTTAGTTCAACGGAAACCATTTTGAAAAGACGTTTGACTCTAATAAGTTTGTAAGTGAGTAGAGAGGAGGAGATTGGATAGTTTACAATGAAGTAAAGTAGAGTGCAGCAAAAGTAAAGTACCCACCAAGAAGAGAACACACCAATTTTATAGTGGTTCGGTCGTCCGACCTACATCCACTCCTGATACCTCCTTCAATGAGGTCACCAGTTTTCACTATTGATCTTTCTTGAAGGGCAAAGATCAATCACCCCTTTACAGAATTTTCACAAGTGGCTCACTCTTCTTTTACAAACTTTCACACTTAGAAATGATGGAGGTAAACTCTTAACTTTTGCAAGCTATTTCACCATAGTTTTAGTTTAGTTCTTATCACTTCTCTGTGTTTTGCCAATTGAGAAGTAACGGGTATTTATAGCCCTTAATTGGCTTTAGAATTGGAGCCAAAAAGTATCACATCCCCAGTTTTCGAGGTACTAGCGGTACAACCACTTGTAGACTGACAATGGGCGGTACCACCGCCTAGTCTAATAGTACTACCGCATGACAGAGCCTTCGAGACTGAGCTCTGGTTGTACTATTGCCTGACAAGGTGATACCACCGCTTGATAGAGTAGTACCACTACTTGGCAGCATTAATTGTCGATGGTACCACTGCCCAGACAACCTAGGAGATCGAGTCTCAGGTAATGCCACCATCGGTCCTGGCTTGGGTCACTGAATGGGCCTTTCTCTTGGCCCAATTTAGTCCTAATATAGGCCTAGTTGGACCCTAATTGAGTTAGTGGGTTTACCTCCCAACCCTAACTCAATATAAGTTCTAACTACGATAATTAAGACATTAACTAAGCAATCTTTGTCCGGTATGTCATTCGTTCTTCCAACAAAGTCTCGACGAACTTCCGGTGAACTCTCGACATGCTTTTGGCGAACTCCTGATGAACTCTTAGCAAACTCCCAATGAACTCTTGGCGAGCTCCCGACGAACTCTTGGCAAGCTCCTAACAAACTCTCGACGAACTCCTGATGAACTCTCGGTGAGCTCTCGACGAACACTCAGTGAACTCCCAACACATCATTCGAATCTTCGTCATATCATCTGATCTTTGACTCTGGCCCAATATCTACTTTATGCCTTATCCATTATCATAGTTAATCCTACAACACTTATCTCAACACATAGATTAAATCATTAATTTATTAATTTATTTCATCATGAAAATCCAAGATTCAATAAGTACCTCTAATACCCCAAAAATATGGGGATTTGAATTTTTAACTTCATTTTTTATGATGACAACTAATTGATGATGGAGTTAACCTTAACTCCCCTTATCTATATGCCATTTAAGATAAGATAAACTTAAATTCACAAGGAATCACAACCTTGAATTTAAGTTAAACACTTTCGATCATAGTGATCAAATGCAATATATCATATCAAAATTTCAATATGTTTGTGCATCATTATAGTTTTAATTAAAACATGCACATTTTTAAAACCTTACATTTCATCCTTACTTCATGCATGATACCAAAATAAATCAATCATCACTATGAGCATATGATACATAATACTCATTTTTAGCATAACGTTCATGATACTAAGACATTAAAATTTTTAAGCATTTATCACTTCATACACTATATGAATATTTTGATAATGATACCAAACATTCATACATTAATCACTTCATGCATTAAATGAACATTTTGATCATGACACCAAACATTCATCATTTCTCCATACTAAAACATTCATGATACCAACATTAAATCAACATTTTTAAGCATTTATAATATGATACATTTTACACATTATTTCAAACATTCATAATGCCAAGTTATCATCAATTTGCCACATTTCTCTCCCTTTGTCATCAACAAAAAGGAGAACCATTGAACAATGTAAGTGTTAAAAAAAAATTATTCAAGTTCTACACCAATTTATCCAAGCCAAAAAGAATGAGAAGTTAAGCAAAAAACTTTGCATGATAACTACTTTTGGTTTTTGAAATGGATAAGCAAGTATTTTTGCTTTAAATGTGCAAATGCTTTTTGGTTCTTCTTGAGATGTGCAAGTTTTTTTCTTCCTTTGTCAAAAAAATAAGAAGAAGAGGAAGAAGAGTAAGAGAGGAATTCATTCTCCATAAGAAATCAAGAATCAAATTCATGAAAGTTAAGTTTCATTAAATCAAGCTTCTACTATAGCAAAGAGAGAGGTTTTATCATAAAGGATCCAAAATCCATGAATAAAACTTCATAAAGCAAATGCCTTTTCTTGTAAATAGAAGGAAGAAGGATTTATAGGAATTGATAAAAGATCAAGTCATTAATCCAAAAATCCATGAGTGAAGGGACTAAGTGTATGAAAAATCGTTAAGTGATGGAGCAAGGGTATGAAGTAAATTTGATACCAAGTTAAGAGAAAGATAGAAATGAAATAAATTCATGAAAGCTTTATTTACGAAAAATCGAGAAAGTCCGGAAAAGATATACAACAAACTCATGCATTCAGATAGTTTAACATCCCTAACTCTCTTATAATGAAATCAAATTATTCTTTATTTAAAGGTTTCATAAGGATATCAACTAATTGATGTTTCGTATCAATAAACTCTAAAAATATATCATGATTATTAATATGATCTCTTATAAAATGACACATAATGTCAATATGTTTGGTTTTAGAGTGTTAAATAGGATTTTTTATTAAACATATTGCACTTGTGTTATCACATTTTATGAGAATATTCTTAAGGCGAAAGCTATAATCTTCTAATGTATTTTTTATCCATACAACTTGTGTACAACATGTACCAACTACTATATACTTAGCTTCGGTTGTAGATAATGCAACCAAGTTTTGTTTCTTAATCAAGAGACGAGTGCATGACCTAAGAATTGACATGTTTCAGATATATTTTTTCTATCTTTTCTACATCCAGCAAAATCTGCATCAGTATAAGCAATTAATTCAAAGTTTTTGGATTTTGGATACTATAATCTTATATTAGGGATTCCTTTAAGATATCTAAAAATTCTTTTAGTGGCTTTAAGATGAGATAGCTTAGGATTAGATTGAAATCTAGCACAAAGTCCTATGCTAAACATGATGTCCGATTTAGTTGCGGTGAGGTATAGTAAACTACCTATCATACTCTAATAAGTTTTTTTATCAAAGCTTTCTCCACTTTCATCTATGTCTAACTTAGTGGAGGTATTGATAGGAGTATTGATAGTCTTTGAACCATCCATATTAAACCATTTTAGCAATTATAATGCATATTTGGTTTGACTAAGAAAAATATCATCACTAAGTTGTTTGATTTATAAGCCGAAGAAGAAAGTTAGTTCACCCATTAAACTTATTTCAAACTCGGCTCATACTTTTTGCAAACAATTTACATAATGATTCATTTGTAGAACAAAAAATAATATCATCAATATAAATTTGAATAATAATAAAGTTATTTTTAAAACTTTTAATAAATAATATAGTATCGACCTTGCCTTTAGAGAAATTATTTTGGATAAGAAAGGAGCTAAGTCTCTCATACTAAACCCTCGGGGCTTGTTTTAATCCATAGAAAGCTTTAATTAACTTAAACACATAATTAGGAAAAAGAGATTTCTCAAATCTGAGTGGTTATTTAACATACACTTCTTCGGAAATAAAGCCATTTAAGAAAGTGCTCTTGACATCCATTTGAAATAACTTAAAATTATTACTACTAGTATAGGCAAGGAGCATCCTTGTGGCTTCTAATCTTGCCATAAGAGCGAATGTTTCTTCATAATTGATACCTTCTTTTTGGTTGAAACCCTTGGCCACTAATCTAGTCTTGTTTCTAACCATGATACCAAATTCATCTTGCTTGTTTCTAAAGACCCATTTAGTATCAATAACTAAATGATCACTAGGTCTCGGAACAAGTTTCCATATCTCATTTCTCTTAAATTACTTCAACTTGTCTTGCATTGCAATAACCCATGAATTATCTTTTAAGGCTTTGTCAATGCATTTCGGTTCAATTTGAGAAAAAAAAAGTGACGTTGATACAAAAAATTTTAAAAGAAGAACGAGTTTGAACAGCTATTGATGTGTCTCCTATGATTAGCTCCTTAGGATGAGCATCTACATACTTTCATTCCTTAGGTAAGGATGTTTTGGAAGAAGATGTATCCAAGTTGTTAGTTGGAGGAGAGGTTTCATTCAAATTCAAAGCATCAAAATTAAGATCATCATCAAAATTATTTTTCTTAAATTCAAAAACTTTATTAAGGACAACATAAATAGACTCTTCTATAACCAAGGTTCTTTTATTAAAGACATGAAATACTTTAGAAATAGAAGAATAACCAAGAAAAATGCATTCTTTAGATTTTGCATCAAACTTTTCTAAGGCATCTTTTTCGTTCAAGATAAAACATTTATAACCAAAAACTTAAAAATATTAAACGTCAGGTTTTTGATAATTCCATAATTCATAAGGAGTTTTGGAAAGTAATGGTCTTACTAGAATCCTATTCATGACATAGCATGTCATATTAATGGCTTTGGCCCAAAAATATTTGGGTAGGCTGTGTTCGTTCAACATGGTTTTTGCTATTTCTTGTAAACTCTTATTTTTTCTTTCTACTACTCCATTTTGTTGAGGATTTCTCGGAGTAGAGAAATTATGATTATATCAATTAGATTTATAAAAGTTTTAAAAATAACGGTTTTGAAGGTCACCACTATGATCACTTCGAATTGATGAAATTATAAAGCCTTTTCCATTTTGAATAAGTTTATAAAACTTAGAAAAATACTTAAAGCAATCATTTTTGTGTGTCAAGAAGTATTTCCAAGTGTATCTACTATAATCGTCTATAATTACAAAGGCGTATTTGCTATCTCCTAGGCTTATTATATCAATTTGTCCAAACAAATATATATAGATCAATTGCAATGGTCTAGAGGTGCTTATTTGATTTGAAACTACCTTTTATTTATTTTTCTAGTTGATATGCATCACACACATTATCTTTAACAAACTTAATGTTATAAATACCTCTTACAAGTTCTCTAGATGAGATTTAAGAGACTAGTTTCATGATAGCATGACCTAATCTCGTATACCAAAGCCAAGCATCATCATTTAAAACTGAAAAATAATTTCATTATAAAGATCATCAATGTCAATACTGTATACATTATTTTATTTTAGGACAATCATAGATGTGTTTTTGTGTGGTTGTTCAATAATACAAGCAATGGATTCAAATCTAATGATGTATCTTTTATCACTCAATTGACTAATGCTAAAAAGATTATGCTTTAAGCCATCAATCAACAACATATCTTTAATAAAAAAGTTGGATTTATTACATATGGTTCCTTTGCCAATGATTTTACCATTGTTGTTGTCTCCGAAGGTAACATACCCTTCGTCTAAGCTAGTGATCTTAGAGAATTTAGATGGATCTTTAGTCATGTGACTTGAGCATCCACTATCAAAGTACCATTTCTTGCTCCTAGCTTGTGATAGTAAATATTTCTCCAAGAAAGGGTGAATTTTAGGTAACCATTTGACCTTGGGTGCCTAAAAAATTAATCTACTCAACTTATTATTTTACATAGAGTTCTTTACGATTAATTTAGGCACCTAAATCAATTTGGGTGGACTATATCTCTTAAATGGGCATTTATAAGTAACATGTCCGAGTTTGCAATAAAAGTTACATTTAGTGGGGGGTGATACATACAAGGTAGGGCCTTTAACAAAGGTGGTTGGATTTTAGTGAGAGCTACTCACAAATCCGATTCCCCTTCTTCTATAAACGTGACCCTTATTGGCAAGGATCATGTTCAATGATTTACTACTAACCTTAAACTTTTCTAGAGTTTCTTTGAGTAGCAAGTTTTCCTTCTCAAGTGCCTCTAAGTATTCATACTTAGTGCATAGAGGCAACGAAGGATTATCATGCTTAAAATTTTTAAATTCATTATTTAAAAAGGTATGATTTTTTTTCAAAGAATTATACTTTTTTCTCATCGAACAAATCATGAAAAGCACTTAAAAGCTCATTGAACGATAAATTTATATCAAAATCGCTCGAATCATCCTATGTTGCTTTGAGCGCCTTCTTCTTCTTTGGTTGTTTCTTCTTTACTTGGGGATATTCGTTTTTGAAATGTCCCGGCTTCTTGCATTCGTAGCATATAACTTGTTCTTTCTTAGGTTCAATTTTATTTTTTGTGTCATTTTTAGATTTATTTTTTTTTATAAATTTTTTAAACTTTCTTGTCAAGAGTGCCAAGTCATCATCATAGTCCTCATCACTTGAACTTCCTTTTAAGTGGTCTTTATGAGTTCTTAGTGCAATATCCTTTCTATTCTTTGGAAGGTTATTTCAATATCCTTTATGAGTATTGTAAGTCATCTCATAGGTCATTAATAGCTCGATAAGTTCTCCAAGAGGAAAATTATTTAAATCATTGGTCTCTTGAATGATCGTTACTTTAGGGTCCCAACTCTTTGGAAGGGATCTCAATATTTTATTAATGAGTTCAAAGTTAGAAAAACTTTTACTAAGCACTTTTAGACCATTAACGATATCCGTAAACTAGGTGTACATTTCTCCATTGGTTTCACTTAGTTTCATCCAAAACAATTCATAAGTATGGACTAAAAGATTTATTTTGGACTTCTTTACTCTACTAGTGCCTTTGTGAGTGATTTCGAGTGTATGCCAAATATCAAAAGTTGTTTCACTAATAGATAATCGATTGAACTCATTTTTATCTAAAGCTCAAAACAAGGTATTCATAGCCTTGGCATTTAAAGAGAAAGTCTTCTTCTCCAACTCATTCCAATCGTTCATTGGAAGAGAAGACTTTTGAAAGTAATTTTCCACAATGTTCCATAAATCAAAATCCATAGAAATTAGAAAATTCCTCATTCTAGTTTTCCAATAGGTGTAATTTGTCCCATTGAACATGGGTGGATGTGTGATTGAATGACCCTCTTGGTTGCTAGCAAACACCATCTCTCTTAAGTTTCAAATTAAAATGAGAGTGACCTCACTCTGATACCAATTATTAGTATCAAGAACGACACAAGAGAGGGGAGGGGGGATGAATTAGTGTAGTGGATAAAAACGATAAATTTAATCAATTTCAGAAAACTTCTATGATGAAACTCTTAGTTTAACGAAAGCCATTTTGAAAAGACGTTTGACTCGAATAATTTTGTGAGTAGAGAGGAAGGGATTGAAAAATTTGCAATGAATTATAGTAGAATGCAGCAAAAGTAAAGTATGCACCAAGAAGAGAAAACGCCAATTTTATAGTGGTTCGATCGTCCATCCAACATCCACTCCCAATACCTCCTCCAATGTGGTCACTAGTTTTCACTATTGATCTTTCTTCAAGGGTAAAGATCAATCACCCATTTACAAAACTTTCACAAGTGGCTAACTCTCTTTTTATAAACTTTCACACTAAGAAATGATGGAGGTGAACTCTCAACTTTTGTAAGCTATTTCACTATAGTTTTAGTTCAGTTCTTATCACTTCTCTGTGTTTTTCCAGCTGAGAAGTAAGGGGTACTTATAGCCCTTAATTGACTTCAGAATTGGAGCCAAAAAATGTCACGTCCATATTTTTTGGTACAAGCGGTACCATCACCATTATTGGGCGGTACCATCGCCTATAGGCTAACACTGGGCAGTACCACCATCCAGACTAGCGGAAAATGTTAGGAATGAATCGGTACTAAGAGGGGGGTGAATTAGTGTAGCGAATAAAAACTTTATTTTCGAAAAACATTTGTTTATTGAACACCATTTTGGAAAGATATTAAACTTGAAAGCGTCAGGGAACATGGTGAAAGCAATAACAAGGTAAAGCAGTTTGCAGTAAAAGTAAATTGCTCAAAAATAAATGCAAACTAATTTATAGTGGTTCGGTCGCTGTGACCTACATCCACTTCTGATTCCTCCTCCGTTGAGGTCACTGGCTTTCACTATGGATCTTCCTTCAATGGGCGAAGATCAACTACCTTTACAACTTGATTCTCCTTTTGACAGGTTCAGGAGAGAACCTTTACAACCCCCACTTACTCCTCTCTTAAACAATACAAACACTTAGAGGTTTTTGAGGAGTTATCACAAAATTACAACAATATTTTTCTACTTTTTTGCTCTCATTTCTTGTGCCTTTTAACTAAGGATGAGAGGGATATTTATAGGCCTCAAGTGGATTCAAACTTAGAGCCTAAAAGAGTCTTATCCCCGGTTTTTGGGGTACTGGCGGTACCACCACTAGTGCTTTCTGACACTGGGTGGTACCACTACCCAGTTTGGCGGTACCACCACCTAGAAGATTGTGTCTAGGTGGTACCACCGCCCAAACCGGTGGTATCACCGCCTGACATAGTCTTGGAGACTATGCCACGATAGTGCCACCTGTTAGGTCATTGTTTGGGCCTTGCACTTAGCCAAACATAGCCCAAACATGGACCCAATTGACCCCTAATTGAGTTGGCCTAATTCCAACCCAATTATGTGCTAATTATGAATTTTAAGATATTTACTAAGCTAAATAAGTCCGTAAGTCTAGTTTTCTTCCGGCGAGCTTTTGGCAAACTTCCGACGATCTCTCGACAATGTTCCAGCGGACTCTCGGCAAGCTCCTGGACTTCATGACAATCTTCTTTGCGTGTTCCGACAAGCTTCATTGGCAAGCTCCTAGACTTCTCAATCAATTCCGGCAAAACTTTCGACGAACATCTGGACTTCTGACGAACTCTCGAACTCCCAACGAAATCTCGTTCTTGACTTCAAGACTTCATTTTGAATTATGCCTTGATCGCTATCATAGTTAATCCTACACACTTAAAACCAATTTCGATCTAGACAACTATTACAAAGCTTAAATCAAGTATTGTCTGATATGTCATTGGTTTATCGACGCTTCATCCGATTATTCGGTGCAATGTCCTCTCTTGCAGCATATTGCCCAACTAGTCAATTGACCTCCGTAACTCTAATTTCCTTAGCACAATATCCGCTCTTCTTAGCTCGATGCCCGAACCTATGGCCCAAAGCCTTATGTCGATAGGTTGATCGATCATTTGGCTCGACGTCCAATCTTCTAACATGTTTTTCTCCGACCCAACATGATTCTTCCTGCTTTAATTGTCTCTTCCTAATCGAAACTTCCTGCATCACTCAAAATGCAGATCAAATCATAAATACTATCAATTGGTTTCATCATCAAAATTTGAGATTTAACAATCTCCCCCTTTTTGATGATAACAATCAATTGATGATGGAGTTAACCTTAACTCCCCCTATCAATATGTCATATTGATAGAACTCTTAAATTCAAATTGAATTCAAGTCAAAGCAAATTTAATCATTAATATTTGCAATACATCATGCATAATCAAATCATTCAATACATCATTCCATGTATGATCATTATAACTTATCCCCCTTTGTCATCAATAAAAAGGAGAAGTGCATTTAACAAGTTTGAAATAATTGCATTATAAACATAATCTCAAGTTTTATCATCATGCAAGCTATCAATAATTTTAATTTTGCAAGTTTGTAAATTTTGCCAAATGTGCAAGTTAACATATTTTGCTTCTTGAGATAGGCAAGATAGCACTTTTGCTTCTCTTGAGATTGCAAGCTAGCAATTCTTGGTGATGCTCAAGATAGCAAGTTCTACATCATGCAAGCAAGTGAATTTTATAATATTTTTGAACATGAAAGCTAGCAAATTTATATCATTTTAGAGTACGCAAGCTAATAATTTTACACATATGAAAGTTAGCAAAATTTTACATCTTTTGAGATGTGTAAGATAGACTATTTTTGCATCTTCTTGAAATGTGTAACTTAGCAAACATTGCTTCTCTTAAGATTTGCAAGATACACTTCTTGCTTCTCTTTTGAGATGAGCAAGCAAGCAAGTTTGCCTCTTTTTGTGATGTGCATGCTAGTAATTCTTTCTCCCCCTTTATCATTGGGAAAAAGAGGGAAATAACAATATAATAGTGTAATTCATTTCCCTTTACTACAATCTTCAAATCACGATAAAGATAAATAACAAAGATGAAAAATCAAATCATGAATGTCAAAACAAATTTTCATCATGAATATTTCATCATTGCATGCATCATTATCATAAGTTGAAGTATTGTATGCATAATACCAAATCATCATTCATAATTATATCAATATTCCAATCATTATTTCAATCATAAAAAATGAAAGATCAAGTCTAAAATTCGAGAAATCATGATCATGATCCGAAAAATGTATAAGAAGAATTTATGCATTTGAGAGCTCTAACATGTCTAGGTTTATCATTCAAGCTAGCAAATTTGATTCTCTTGAGATGCTAGCTATTTTCTTTCCCCCTTTTGTCATTGAAAACAAGAAAGAAGAAGGGAAGAACATAATGGTGTAAATGTTCAATTCATTACATGGAAGATATCAAGAAAATTTCGGTGATAAGATATATTTCATGAATACAAGGAATTATATAAAGAAAAATCATATCATGAAAGATATGATCACGTGAATACCAAAAGACTTCATTCATTTTGACATATCTCCTCTTAAATAATTAAAAGAAAATATTATGAGATCAAATAATAAAAGATATTCAAAAGAAATTTTAAGTCATGAATTCTGAAAAAGATATTCTCTTTAGTAAATCGTAAAAAGAAACATAGGAGAATAAGATTTCAATTCATGCATAAGAAATCTTATGATTTATATAGAAAAATCTCCTATTTAGTAAAATAACAAAAAAAATTGTAGGAGTACAAAGAGGAGATCTTGATTAAAAAAAATATCAAGTAATTCTGAAGAATCAAAATTACGATATAGGTAAATCCTCATTCAAATTCAAATAATCAAAATCATCAAAATCACTTTCATGAGATTCAAAATGACATAAATAACTTTACCAATCTCTGAGTGAAAAATTGATAAGATAGAGAAAAAGATATTTTAAAAAAAAATGCTTTCCTCTTTTTAGTTGATTCAATTCATATGATTTATTTCATAGAAGCATGCCTTTTTTATTTATGCCAAATAAAAACATGTACCAACGTTTAAAACAGAAGAAGAACTTTCATTACAACAAAGATCGATAATCCATAAATAATAAAAATCTTCATGCATAATTTCAAAAGATAAACTCATTATACATGATCATTTTGCATTATTACTTTTGGCATGATACCAAAAACATGGTTTCACGTTTTCAAGATATAACATGCACAATTTCAAACTATAAACTCATTAAGCATGATATCAAACCTCTTAGCATTTTCATTAAAACATCATCATGGTTTCATTGAACATAAGACATCTTCAATCAAAATCGAAAAACAATATGTAAATCAACATGATGCACATTATTGCTTCTTAAACATAAGATTAATCTTACTAGATTTACAAGCATCATTTTGTTATATTTTTATAAAATATGCAATTGTCATGATCATTTTTTCAAAATTACTAGCATGATTCCAAAAAAAATTTATTTTTATTATATCATGAAATTTAATATATATATATATATATATATATATATAATTTTTTTAAACTAATTAAAAAAACTTATGAAATGCATCATGTAATTTTGAAATAAGGCAAAGGGGTTTTGGTTACCTCGTTGTCGAAAGTCGTTAAGGCATAGTTTTCCACCTCGCTTTTGTTGGTTTTCTTCTCGTCTTCGGATGAGCTCGATTCATCCTAGAGTGCTTCCTTCTTCTTACATTCATAGCTAGTAGTTGTGTTCTTTTTAAGTTTATTTTTATTCTTTAATTCTTGTTTCATGAACTGTTTAAATTTCATAGTGAAGAGTTCAAGTTCACCATCACTTGAGCTTTCGCTCAAGTAATCTTCTTTTGTTCTAAGTGCAAAATCTTTTTTGTTCTTTGGAAGGTTGTTCTCAAGTTCATTTTGAACAATACAATTCATTTCATAGGTCATCAAAGACCCAATAAGTTCTTCAATCGGAAAATGGTTCAAGTTCTTTGATTTTTGTATTGCCATTATTTTAGGGTCCTAACTCTTTGGAAGAGATCTCAAGATTTTATTAACAAGTTAAAAATTTGAAAAACATTTGTCAAGTGCTTTTAGACTATTGATGATATTTGTAAAACAGGTATACATGTCTCTAATAGTCTCGCTTGGTTCCATTCGAAACAACTCAAAATCATGCATCAAAATATTAACTTTATAATCTTTAACTCTACTTGTGCCATCGTATGTGATTTCAAGAGTGTGCCAAATATCGAAAGTCATTTCGCAAGTAAAAACCTGATCGAATTTAGCTTTAACTAAAGCGCAAAATAGAATGTTCATAGCTCTAGCATTTAAAGAAAATTTTTCTTCTCCAAATCATTCCATTTGTTCATTGGAGTAGAAGACTTTTGAAAGTCGTTTTCAAAAATAATCCATAAATTTAAATCAAAGGAAAGCAAGAAAACTCTCATTCGAGTTTTTCAATAAGTGTAGTCCGTCACATTGAACATAAGAGGACGAATGAGAGAGTGACCCACTTGAAAGCCGAAAAGAGTCATTTCTCTTGGGTGTTAAACCAAACGAGAAATAACGTGGCTCTGATACCAACAGTTAGGAATGAGTCGGAACTAAGAGAGGGAGTGAATTAGTACAATGGATAAAAAATTTGTTTTCGAAAAATATTCATTCGTTGAAAACCGTTTCAGAAAGATATTAAACTTGAAAGCATAAGGGAGCGTAGTGAAAGCAATAAGAAGGTAAAGCAGTTTGCAGTAAAGGTAAATTGCTAAAAAATAAATGTAAACCGATTTATAGTGGTTCGATTGCTGTGACCTACATCCACTTCTGATTCCTCCTCCATTGAGGCCACCGGCTTTCACTACGGATCTTCCTTCAATGGGCGAAGATCAACTACCCTTACAACTCGATTCTCCTTTTGACAGGGTTTAGGAGAGAATCTTTACAACCCCCACTTACTCCTCTCTTAAACTATACTAACACTTAGAGCTTTTAGAAGAGTTCTCATAAGATTACAACCACATTTTTCTACTTTTTTGCTCTTAATTCTTGTGTCTTTTAACCAGGGATGAGATGGGTATTTATAGGCCTCAAGTGGATTCAAACTTTGAGCCTAAAAGAGTATCATCCCCAATTTTCGGGATACTAGCGGTACCACCACTTGTGCTTTCTTATACTGGGTGGTACCACTACCTAGTCTGGTGGTACCATCGCCTAGAAGACTGTGTTTGGGCGACACCACCGCCCAGACTGGTGGTACCACCGCCTGACATTGTCTTGGAGACTGTGTCATGGTGGTGACACTTGTTGGGTCACTGTTTGGGCCTTGCACTTGGCCAAACATAGCCTAAACATGGGCCCAATTGACCCCTAATTGAGTTGGCCTAATTGAGTTGGCCTAATCGGTCAATTGACCTCCACAACTCTGATTTCTTTGGCACAAATTCAGCTCTTCTTGGCTTAATGTCTGAACCCATGGCTCGAAGCCTTCTATCGATACGTCGACTGATCCTTCGGCTCGACGTCCAATCTTTTGACATGTTTTTCTCTAACCCAACATAATTCTTCCTGCTTTAATTGTCTCATCTTGATCGAAACTTCCTACGTCACTCAAAATGCAGATCAAATCATAAATACAATCAATTTGTTTCATCATCAAAATATGAGATTCAACAATCTCCTCCTTTTTGATGATGACAACCAATTGATGATGGAGTTAACCTTAACTCCCCCTATCAATATGTTATATTGATAGAACTCTTGAATTCAAATTGAATTCAAGTCAAAGCAAATTTAATCATTAATATTTACAATACATCATCATAAAATCATGCATAATCAAATCATTCAATACATCATTCCATACATGATCATTATAACTTCTCCCCCTCTGTCATCAACAAAAAGGAGAAATATATTTAGCAAGTTTCAAATCATTGCATTATAAACCTAATCTTAAGTTTTATCATCATGCAAGCTAGCAATAATTTTAGTTTTGCATGTTTGTAAATTTTGCCAGATGTGCAAGTTAACATATTTTGCTTCTTGAGATAGGCAAGATAGCACTTTTGCTTCTCTTGAGATTGCAAGCTAGCAATTATTGGTGATGTTCAAGATAGCAAGTTCTACATCATGCAAGCAAGTGAATTTTATAATATTTTTGAACATGCAAGCTAGCAAATTTATATCATTTTAGAGTACGCAAGCTAATAATTTTACACATGTGAAAGTTAGCAAAATTTTACATCTTTTGAGATGTGCAAGATAGACTATTTTTGCATCTTCTTGAAATGTGTAACTTAGCAAACATTGTTTCTCTTGAGATTTGCAAAATACACTTCTTGCTTCTCTTTCGAGATGAGCAAGCTAGCAAGTTTGCCTCTTTTCGTGATGTACACGCTAGCAATTCTTTCTCCCCCTTTGTCATTGGTAAAAAGAGGGGAATAATAATATAATAGTGTAATTCATTTCACTTTACTACAATATTCAAATTATGACAAGGATAAATAACAAAGATGAAAAATCAAATCATGAATGTCAAAACAAATTTTCATAATGAATATTTCATCATTGCATGCATCATTATCATAAGTTGAAGTATTGTATGCATAATACCAAATCATCATTCATAATTACACCAATATTCCAATCATTATTTCAATCATCAAAAATAAAAGATCAAGTCTAAAATTCAAGAAATCAATATTATGATCCGAAAAATGTATAAGAAGAATTTATGCATTTGGGAGCTCTAACATGTCTAAGTTTATCATTCAAGCTAGCAAATTTGGTTCTTTTAAGATGCTAGATATTTTCTTTCCCCATTTTGTCATTGTAAACAAGAAAGAAGAAGGGAAGAACATAATGGTTTAAATGTTTAAGTCATCACACGGAAGATATCAAGAAAATTTTGATGATGAGATATATTTTATGAATACAAGAAATTATAAAAAGAAAAATCATAACATGAAAGATAAGATCATGTGAATACCAAAAGACTTGATTCATTTTGACATATCTCCTCTTTAATAATTAAAAGAAAATCTTAGGAGATTAAATAATAAAAGATATTCAAAAGAAATTTTAAGTCATGAATTTCAAAAAAGATATTCTCTTTAGTAAATTATAAAAAAAACATAGGAGAAAAGGATTTCAATTCATGCATAAGAAATCTTATGATTCATATAGAAAAATCTCCTCTTTTGTAGAATACCAAGAAAAATCATAAGAGTACAAAGAAGGGATCTTGATTAAAAAAAATCTCAAGTAATTCCGAAGAATCAAAATCACGATATAGGTTAAAACTCGTTCAAATTCAAATAATCAAAATCATCAAAATCACTTTCACGAGATTCAAAATGGCATAAATAACTTCATCAATCTCATAGTGAAAAATCTGTAAGATAGAGAAAAAGATATTTTCAAAAAAAGTACTTTTCTCTTTTTAGTTATTTCAATTCATATGATTTATTTCATAGAAGCATGCCTTTTTTATTTATGCTAAATAAAAACATGTATCAACGTTTAAAACCGAAGAACTTTCATTATGATAAAGATTGATAATCCGTAAATCACAAAAGTCATCATGCATAATTTCGAAAGATAAACTTATTAAACATGATCATTATGCATCATTATTTTGGGCATGATACCAAAACATGGTTTCAAGTTTTCAATATATAACATGTACAATTTCAAACTATGAACTCATTAAGCATGATATCAAACCTCTGAGCATTTTTATTAAAATATCAAGTATAGTTTCATTGAACATAAAGCATCTTCAATCAAAAACAAAAAGCAATATGGAAATCAACATGATGCACATTATTACTTCTTAAACATAAGATTAATCTTACTAGATGTACAAGCATCATTTTGTTGTATTTTCATAAAACATGAAATTGTCATGATCATTTTTTCAAAATTGCTAGCATGATCCCAAAAAAAAAATATTTTTATTACATTATGTAATTTTAAAAAATATATATATAGTTTTTTTAAACTAATTAAAAAAATAATGAAATGCATCATGTAATTTCGAAATAAGGCAAAAGGGTTTTGGTTATCTCGTCGTCGAAAGCCATTAAGGCATAGTTTGCCATCTCGCCCTTGTTGGTTTTCTCCTCATCTTTGGATGAGCTCGATTCGTCCCAAAGTGCTTCCTTCTTCTTACATTCATAGCAAGTAGTTGCGTTCTTTTTAAGTTTATTTTTATTTTTTAATTCTTTTTCATAAATTTTTTAAATTTCATAGTAAGGAGTTCAAGTTCACCTTCACTTGAGCTTTTGCTTAAGTGGTCTTCTTTTGTTCCAAGTGCAAAATCCTTCTTATTCTTTGGAAGGTTCTTCTCAATTTTATTTTGTACCATACAATTCATTCATAAGTCCTCAAAGACCCAATAAGTTCTTCAATCGGAAAATGGTTCAAGTTCTTTGATTCTTGTATTGCTGTTACTTTAGGGTCCCAACTCTTTAGAAGGGATCTCAAGATTTTATTAACAAATTTAAAATTAAAAAAATATTTGCCAAATGCTTTTAGACTATTGACGACATCCATAAAACGGGTGTATATGTCTCTAATTGTCTCACTTGGTTCCATTCGAAACAATTCAAAATCATGCATCAAAATATTAACTTTTGAATCTTTAACCCTACTTGTGCCTTCGTGTGTGATTTCAAGAGTGTGCCAAATATTGAAAGTCATTTCACAAGTAGAAACTCGATTGAATTTAGCTTTATATAAAGCGCAAAATAGAGCGTTCATAGCTCTAGCATTTAAAGAAAAAGTTTTCTTCTCCAAATCATTCCATTAGTTCATTAGAGTATAAGACTTTTGAAAGTCGTTTTTAATAATATTCCATAAATTTAAATCCAAGGAAAGCAAGAAAACTCTCATCCGAGTTTTCCAATAAGTGTAGTTCATCCCATTAAACATGGGAGGACGAATGAGAGAGTGACTCTCTTGAAAGCTGAAAAGAGCCATTTCTCTTGGGTGTTAAACCAAATGAGAAATAACGTGGCTCTGATACCAACTGTTAGGAACAAGTTGACACAAAGAGGAGGGGTGAATTAGTATAGCGGATAAAAACTTCATTTTCGAAAAATATTCATTCGTTGAAAACCGTTTCGGAAAGATATTAAACTTAAAAGCATAAGGGAGTGTAGTGAAAGCAATAAGAAGGTAAAGCAGTTTGCAGTAAAGGTAAATTGCTTAAAAATAAATGTAAACTAATTTATAGTGGTTCAGTCGCTCTGTGACCTACATCCACTTTCGATTCCTCTTCCGTTGAGTCCAACGGCTGTCACTACGGATCTTTTTTCAATGGGCGAAGATCAACTACCCTTACAACTCAATTCTCCTTTTGACAGGTTCAGGAGAGAACCTTTACAATCCCTACTTACTCCTCTCTTAAGCTATACTAACACTTAGAGCTTTTAGAGGAGTTCTTACAATATTACAATTTTGTTTTTCTACTTTTTTGCTCTCAATTCTTGTGTCTTTTAAAAAGGGATGAGAGGCGTATTTATAGGCCTCAAGTGGATTCAAACTTTGAGCCTAAACGAGTCTCATCCCCGGTTTTCGAGGTACTAGTGGTACCACCGCCAGTGGTACCATCACCTAGAAGATTATGTTTGGGTGGTACCACTGCCCAGATAGGTGATACGACCACCTAACATTGTCATTAGGTGGTACCACTGCCCAGTTTGGCAGTACCATCACTTGACATAGTCTTGGAGACTGTGCCACGATGGTGCCACATGTTTGGTCATTATTTGGGCCTTGCACTTGGCCCAACATTACCTAAACTTAGGCTCAATTGACCCATAATTGAGTTGGCCCAATTCTGACCCAATTACGTGCTAACTATGAATTTTAAGACATTTACTAAGCTAAATAAGTTCGTAAGTCTAGGTTTCTTCCGACGAGCTTCCGACGATCTTCTAGCGAACTTCCGACGATCTCTCAATAATGTTCCAGTGGACTCCTAGCAAGCTCCTAGACTTCATAATGATCTTCACAGCAAGTTCTGATGAGCTTCTTTGGCAAGCTCCTAGACTTCTTGATCAATTCTGACAGAACATCCAACAAACGTCCGAAGTTTCGACGAACTCTCGAACTCCCAACGAAATCTCGTTCGTGACTCTAGGACTTCATTTTACTTTATGCCTTGAACGCTATCATAGTTAATCCTGCACACCTAAACCTACTTCGATCTAGACAATTATTACAAAGCTTGAATCAAGTGTTGTCCGACATGTCGTTGGTTTATCGACGCTTCGTCCGATTATTCAGCGCATCATCTTCTATTGCAACCTATTGCCCAATTGATCAGTTGACCTCTACAAACTCTGATTTCCTTAGCAGAATTTCCGCTCTTCTTAGCCCGATACCCGAACCCATGGCCCGAAGCCTTCTATCGATATGTCGACCGATCCTTCGGCTCAACGTCTAATCTTCTGACATGTTTTTCTCCAACCCATGATTCTTCCTGCTTTAATTTTTCTCTCCCTGATTGAAGCTTCCTGCGTCACTCAAAATGTAGATTAAATCATAAACACTATCAATTGGTTTTATCATCAAAATCTAAGATTCAATAGTACTACCATTTGAGAAAGCCATGGAGATTGGGCTCTAGTAGTACCACCACTTGGCAGCATTAGTTATCGACGATACCACCGCTAGGACAACTTGGGAGACCAAGTCTTAGGCGATGCCACCGCCGTCCCTAGTGGTGCTATCACTGGCCCTGATTTGGGTTAGTGAATGGGCCTTTCTCTTGGACCAATTCAGTCCTATTTTGGGCCCAGTGGCCTAGCTAGTCATGGGTGCCCTACAAGACAATCATGTGATTGATGACATATGTGACTTGACATATAGTCTTTTTGCTTATTATATTTTGGTATTTTATCACTTTATATTGATTGTTGCATATACACATGTATATATTGTGATGTCCTTGGATCTATGCAATGAGAATCAGATTGTGATGAGATCATGATAATGAGACTGATTTGCCTTTAAACACAGATCTTAAATAATCCCGGTTATAGGTTACTCGAGAGGGATATCGAGATAACCGAATAGACTGATGTGCTATATACCCATCCATATGATGGATGCAGCTAGTCTTATAGGTGCTCATGTGGGGACACTAGGGATACAATATAAATACTTATTGGAGAATGAGTTCACTGATTGATCCGCTTATGAAATGCTAGATGGTTGATGATGCCTTATTGTAAGATAGTGATTCTGTAGTCCCGATAGTGTATCTGATCCTTAGACTTGAGACACCAAAGATGTCCTGTATGAGTACTCTATTCTTTGATACTGGACTTATAGGTTCGGAGGTTTCAGATCTAGCACAGTCAGTCATTATGAGTGGTAGCCAACCTTACGAGAACTATCGAGTATCGATAGAAGATCATCCACTCTCTGTGTTATCAGTGGAATATCCTATGTATTCTTGCTCAAACAAATCTCTGGCCACGGTCATTCGGATTGAGAGAGAAAGAGTTCTCTAGGAGAATCCGATTAGAGGAGACTCGAGTAGAAACCGTATGGGTCTGACCGCACCATGCCTGGTAAACGGTCTCTAGGATATTAGATGGATGATGGACTATAGGTACATGGTAACTAAGGATAGATAGGTTCAATAGATTGGATTCCCTTGCATCATTTAGGGACTGCGACGTAGTGGCCTAGTACGTCCATAGTCGATGAGTCGAGTGAATTATTATGAAGATAATAATTCACAGAGCTAGATGGTGTTCTGACAGGTATGACTAACGGCTAGCTCGATATTCGGCCTAGAAGGTCACACATATATGGTAGGCATTACGATTAGTAAAGGTTTGGATATGAGATATCCATCGAAGCCCCTATCTTATTGGATATCCAATAATCCCCTAAATTATTGGATCCTGTGAATGAGATCCAATAAGAGCCCATGAGAGATTATTGGATAGAGATGCACTAATCTAAGAGGCTTGGGTAGTTGGATGTGTTGAATCTCGGATTTTGATGATGAAACTAATTGATAAGTGTTTATTATTTGATATACGTTTTGAGTGACGCAGGATGCTTCAATCAGGATGAGACAATTAAAGCAGGAAGAATCATGTTGGGTTGGAGGAAAACATGTCAGAAGATTGGTTGTTTAGCCGGAGGATCGGTCGACGTATCGACAGAAGGCTTCAGGCCATGGATTTGGGCATCGAGCAAAGAAGAGCGGATATTGTGCCAAGGATATCGGAGTTACAGAGGTCAACTAGCCAATTGGGCAATAGGCCGCAAGAGAGGATGATGCGCCGACGAATCGGACGAAGCGTCGATAGACCAATGACATACCGGACAACATGATTCATGCTTAGTAATAATTGTCTAGATCGAAGTGTGTTTTATGTGTGCAGAATTAACTATAATAGCAACGCATAAAGCAAAATGAAGTCCTAGAGTCAAGAACGCGATTTCGTTGGGAGTTCGAGAGTTCGTTAGAAGTCCGGATGTTCATTGGAAGTTCTGTCGGAATTGACCGAGAAGTCCAGGAGCTTGCCAAAGAAGCTCATTGGAACTCACTAAGAAGATCATCGTGAAGTCCAGGAGCTTGCTGGGAGTCTGCTGGAACATTGCCAAGAGATCATCGGAAGTTCGCCGAAAGATCACCGGAAGCTCGCCGGAAGAAACCTAGACTTACAGACTTTGTTTAGCTTATAAATATCTTAAAATTTGTAGTTAGCATATAATTAGGATTAGAATTGGGCCCACCCAATTAGAGGATAGTTGGGCCAAGTTTGGGCTGTGTTGGGCTAAGAGAAAGGCTCAAATAGTGATCAAACAAGTGAAACCGTCGTGGCACAGTCTCCGAGACTGTGTCAAGCGGTGGTACCACCAGTCTGGGCGATGGTACCACCCAGACACAGTCTTCTGGGTGGTGGTACCACCAGATTAGGCAGTGGTACTGCCCAATGTCAGACTACATACGGTGGTACTGCCCAGTGCAGACGGTGGTACCGCCCGTACCTTGAAATTTTGGGGGTTTGAATTTTGGGCTCCAAATTTGAATCCATTTGGGGCCTATAAATACCCCAGTTATTCTTGCATGGATTAGCAAGAAATATTGAGCAAAACCCTATGATTCTAAAGTTGTAAACCTTAGAAAGTTTAGTTCCCTCCTCCCAAAGCTTAGAGAGAGTTCTAAGGGAGGTGTGAGAGGGATACATTATAAAAGAGGGTTATAAAAAGGTTGTCTCCTAAACCTATGAAAAGAAGAAGAGGAGTGTAAAAGGGTAGTTGGTCTTTGCCCATTGAAAGAAGACTGATAGTAGATACCGGTGGCCTCGACGGAAGAGGAATCGACGAAGTGGATGTAGGTCATGACGACCGAACCACTATAAAAATCTGGTTTGCGTTTCTCTTATGCAATTTACTTTACTACAAACCATTTTACTTGCTTTACATCCATATGCTATTTCGTATGCTTTCAAAGTTAATACCTTTACGAAATGGTTTTTCGTCAGAAACGGATTTAATCGCAACGAAGTTTTGAACTGATATAATTTTTACCGCTATACTAATTCACCCCCCCTCTTAGTGCTAACTCTTTTCCTAACAATTGGTATCAGAGACTAGTTTTTCTCATTTGGTTTAACACCCAAGAGAAATTGCTCTTTTCGGCTTTTAAGAGGGACTTTCTCTCATTCATCCTCCCTTGTTCAATGGGACGGACTACACATATTGAAAAACTTGAATGAGAATTTTCTTACTTTCTTTGGATTTAAATTTATGGAGTATTGTGGAAAATGGTTTTCGAATGTCTTCTCTTCCAATGAACCATTGGAATGATTTGGAGAAGAAGACGTTTTCTTTAAATGCTAGAGCTATGAATGCTCTATTTTGCATCTTAGATAAAATTGAGTTTAATCGGGTTTCTACTTATGAAATGACTTTTGACATTTGGCATACTCTTAAAATCACACATGAAGGCACTAGCAAAGTTAAAGATTCAAAAATCATGATTTTGAGTTGTTTCGTATGGAACCAAAGAGACTATTGGAGACATGTACACCCGTTTTACGGATGTCATCAATAGTCTAAAACGACTTGGTAAAAGCTTTTTGAATTTTAAACTCGTTAATAAGATTTTATAATCACTTTCTAAAAATTGGGATTCCACAGCAACGACAATACAAGAATCAAAAGATTTGAACCATTTTCCAATTGAAGAACTTATAAGGTCTTTAATGACCTATGAAATGATGTGCAATGCACATAAAGAACTCAAGAATAATCTTCCAAAGAACAGGAAGGATTTTGGACTTAGAACAATTGAAGACCACTAAAGCATAAGCTCAAGTGATGATGAACTTGAACTCCTCATGAAATTTAAAAAGTTCATGAAACAAAAGTTAAAAAACCAAAGTAAAAAGAACGCAACTACTTGATATGAATGCAAGAAGAAGGAAGCACTTTGGGACGAATCAAGCTCATCCGAAGACGAAGAGAAAATCAACAAAGGCGAGGTGGCAAACTACGCCTTAACGGCTTTTGACGACGAGGTCATCAAAACTCCTTTAATTTATTTTAAAATTATATGATGCTTTTCATAAGTTATCTTTAATTTAGTTTAGAAAAATTATTTTTCTTAAAAATTGCATGTTTAATAATGTAATAAAAATGTAAAAATTGGAATCATGCTTATCATGCTAGTAATTTTAAAAATGATAATAACAATTGCATGTTTTATGAAAATACAACAAAATGTTAGATTTAAATGTAATGATAATCCTATGTATGTTTTTAAAATAAAATAATATGTATCTTGATGATTTTCAATTTTGATTGAAAATGATTTATGTCTAATGAAACCATGCTTGATGTCTTAATGAAAATGTTAAGAGGTATGATATCATGCTTAATATGAAATTGTGCATACCTTGAAAACTTGAAATCATGTTTTGATGTCATGCCCAAAGTAGTGATACATAATGATCATGCTTAATAAATTTATGTTTCAAAATTATGCATGATGATTTTAGTGATTTATGGACTATCGATTTTTACCATAATGAAAGTGGCTTTTTCGGTTTTAAAAATGATGCATGTTTTGATTTAACATAAATGAAAAAGATATGCTTATATGAAATAATGTAAGTATCATTATTGATGATTTTATATTTAAATTATGCATGATGATTTGAAGTAATGATGATTTTTGTGTAATTTATGGTTTATTGATCTTGATGATTTCTATTATGAGATTTACTCTTTCGATTTTAAACGATGATGTATTGTTTTTATACGAAAAAATTGAGCATACATATATGAAACAAATCACATGAATTGAAACAACTAAAAAGAGAAAAGTATTTTTCTTGAAATTTTTTTTTCTCTATCTTATCAATTTTTCACTAAGAGATTGATAAAGTTGTTTATGTCATTTTGAATCTCTTGAAAGTAATTTTGATGATTTGATAATTTGAATTTGAATGAGCTTTATCTTAATTTTTTAAAATTTATAACTTGAGATTTCTTATGCATGAATCAAGATATTATATCATTTGATCTCCTAAGAATTCTTTTCGTTATTTAATTAAGAGGAGATTTGTTAAAATGAATCATGGTGTCTCTTGATATTCACAATTTGTCTTTATTATTTGTGTATCTCATCACCAAAATTCTCTTAATATTTTTCATGTGATAATATGAAATTATGCATGAAATACTCTTGATATTATTTTGATGCATACAAATGAGAAGTTATGATCATGCATGATATGACATAATTTGACGTTTTGATACCATCATGATTTGAAATATTTATGATTTGGAATGATGCATGCAATATTTATACTTTCTATTGACGACATCCGTAAAACGGGTGTACATGTCTCCAATTGTCTCGCTTGATTCCATTTGAAATAATTCAAAATCATGCATCAAAATATTAACTTTTGAATCTTTAACCCTACTTGTGCCTTCGTGTGTGATTTCAAGAGTGTGCCAAATATTGAAAGTCATTTCGCAAGTAGAAACCCGATTGAATTTAGCATTATCTAAAGCGCAAAATAGAGCGTTCATAGCTCCAGCATTTAAAGAAAAAGTTTTCTTCTCCAAATCATTCCATTAGTTCATTAGAGTATAAGACTTTTGAAAGTCATTTTCAATAATATTTCATAAATTTAAATCCAAAGAAAGTAAGAAAACTCTCATCCGAGTTTTCCAATAAGTGTAGTTTATCCCATTGAACATGGAAGGACGAATGAGAGAGTGACTCTCTTGAAATCCAAAAAGAGTCATTTCTCTTGTGTGTTAAACCAAACGAGAAATAACGTGGCTCTGATACTAACTGTTAGGAACAAGTCGACACAAAGAGGGGGGGTGAATTACTATAGCGGATAAAAACTTCATTTTTAAAAAATATTCATTCGTTGAAAACCGTTTCGGAAAGATATTAAACTTAAAAGCGTAAGGGAGCATAGTGAAAGCAATAAGAAGGTGAAGCGGTTTGCAGTAAAGGTAAATTGCTCACAAATAAATGCAAACCGATTTATAATGGTTCAGTCGCTGTGACCTACATCCACTTTTGATTCCTCCTCCGTTGAGTCCATCGGCTTTCACTATAGATCTTCCTTCAATGGGCAAAGATCAACTACCCTTACAACTCGATTCTTCTTTTGACAGGTTCAGGAGAGAACCTTTATAATCCCCACTTACTCCTCTCTTAAACTATACTAACACTTAGAGCTTTTATAGGAGTTCTCACAAGGTTACAATTGTATTTTTCTACTTTTTTGCTCTCAATTCTTGTATCTTTTAAAAAGGGATGAGAGGCATATTTATAGGCATCAAGTGGATTCAAACTTTGAGCCTAAAAGAGTCTCATCCCTGGTTTTCGGGGTACTAGCGGTACCACCGCTAGTGCTGGTGGTACCACCACCTAGAAGATTGTGTCTAGGTGGTACCACCACCTAGACTAGTAGGACCACTACCTGACATTGTCATTGGGTGGTACCATTGCCCAGTCTGGCGGTATCACCGCTTGACATTGTCTCGAAGACTGTGCCATGACGGTGCCATATGTTTGGTCACTGTTTGGGCCTTGCACTTAGCCCAACATAGCCCAAACTTGGGCCTAATTGACCCATAATTGAGTTGGCTCAATTCTGACCTAATTATATGCTAACTACGAATTTTAAGATATTTACTAAGCTAAATAAGTCCGTAAGTCTAAGTTTCTTCCGACGAGCTTCTAGCGAACTTCCGACGATCTCTCAATAATGTTCCAACGGACTCCTGGCAAGCTCCTAGACTTCATAACGATCTTCATGACGAGTTCTGACAAGCTTCTTTGGCAAGCTCCTAGACTTCTCGATCAATTCCGACAAAACATCCGATGAACGTCCGAAGTTTCGATGAACTCTCAAACTCCCAACAAAATATCGTTCATGACTCTGGGACTTCATTTTACTTTATGCCTTGAACTCTATCGTAGTTAATCCTGCATACTTAAAATATACTTCGATCTGGATAATTATTATAAAGCTTGAATCAAGTGTTGTCCGACATGTCATTGGTTTATCGACACTTCGTCCGATTATTCAGTGCATCGCCTTCTCTTGCGGCCTATTGCCCAATTGATTAGTTGACCTTCACAAACTCTGATTTCCTTACCACAATTTCTGCTCTTCTTGGCCCAATACCTGAACCCATGGTCCGAAGCCTTCTATCGATATGTCGACCGATCCTTCAGCTCAACGTCCAATCTTCTGACATATTTTTCTCCGACCCAATATGATTTTTCCTGCTTTAATTTTTCTCTCCCTGATCGAAGCTTCCTGCATCACTCAAAACACAGATCAAATCATAAATACTATCAATTGGTTTCATCATCAAAATCTGAGATTCAACAGTACTACCACTTGAGAAAGCCATGGAGACTGGGCTCTAGCAGTACCACCACTTGACAACATTAATTACCGATAGTACCATTGCCAGGACAACCTGAGAGACCGAGTCTCAGACGGGTCCATCGCCGGCCCTAGCGGTGCCATCACTGGCCCTTATTTGGGTCAGTGAATGGGCCTTTCTCTTAGACCAATTCAGTCCTATTTTGGGCCCAATGGCCTAGCTAGTCATAGGTGTCCTGCTAGACAATCATATGAGTAATGACACATGTGACTTGACATGCAATCTTTTTGCTTATTATATTTTGGTATTTTATCACTTTATATTGATTGCTGCATATACACATGTATATATTATGATATCTTTGGATCTATGCAATGGGAATCAGATTGTGATGAGATCACGATAATGAGACTGATTCGTCTTTAAACACAGATCTTAAATAATCTCGGTTATAGGTTACTCAAGAGGGATATCGAGATAACCGGATAGACTAGTGTCCTATATACCCATCCATATGATGAATGCAGCTAGTCTCATAGCCACTCATGTGGAGACACTAGGGATACAGTATAAATGTTCATTGGAGAATGAGTTCACTAATTGATCCGCTTATAAAATGCTAGATGGTTGATGATGCCTTATTGTTAGATAGCGATTCTGTAGTCCCAATAGTATATTTGATCCTTAGACTTGAGACACCAAGGATGTCCTGTATGAGTACTTCATTCTATGATACCGGACTTATAGGTTTGGAGGTTTCAGATCTAGCACAGCCGGTCATTAAGAGTGGTAGCCAACCTTACGACAACTATTGAGTGTCGATAGAGGATCATCCACTCTCTATATTATCAGAGGAATATCCTATGTATTTTTGCTCAGACAAATCTCTAGCTAGGGTCATTCAGATTTAGAGAGAGTTCTCCGGGAGAATCCGATTAGAGCGAGACTCGAGTAAAAACCGTATGGGTCTGACAGCACCATGCTCGGTATACGGTCTCTAGGATATTAGATGGATGATGGACTATAGGTACATGGTAACTAAGGATAGACATGTTCAATGGATTTTATTCCCCTACATCATCTAGGGATTGCGACGTAGTGGCCTAGTACGTCCATAATCGATGAGTCGAGTGAATTATTATGAAGATAATAATTCATAGAGCCAGAAGGAGTTCTGATAAGTATGACTCACGGCTAGCTCGATATTGGGCCTAGAAGGTCACACACATATGGTAAGCATTGCGATTAGTAAATGTTCACATATGAGATATCCGTCGGAGACCCTATCTTATTGGATATCCAATAAGCCCCTAAATTATTGGATCCTATGGATGAGATCCAATAAGAGCCCATGAGAGATTATTAGATAGAAATGCACTAATCTAAGAGGCTTGGGTAGTTGGATATGTTGAATCTCATATTTTGATGATGAAACCAATTGAAAAGTGTCGATGATTTGATTTGCATTTTGAGTGATGCAGGATGCTTCGATTAGGATTAGATAATTAAAGCAGGAAGAATCATGTTGGGCCGGAGGAAAACATGTCAGAAGATTTGACGTTGAGCTGGAGGATCGGTCGACGTATCGACAGAAGGCTTCGAGCTATGGATTCAGGCATCGGGTGAAGAAGAGCGGATATTGCGCCAAGGAAATCAGAGTTGCAGAGGTTAATTGGTTGATTGGGCAATAGGCCGTAAGAGAGGACGATGTGCCGAAGAATCGGACGAAGCGTCGATGGACAATGACATGTCGGATAACATGATTCATGTTTAATAATAAATGTTTAGATCGAAGTATGTTTTATGTGTGCAGGATTAACTACGATAGTAAGGCATAAAGAAAAATGAAATCCTAGAGTCAAGAAACCCAGACTTACAAACTTTGTTTAGCTTAGTAAATGTCTTAAAATTCATAGTTAGCATATAATTAGGAGTAGAATTGGGCCAACCAAATTAGAGGATAGTTGGGCCAAGTTTGGGCTGTGTTGGGCCAAGAGAAAGGCCCAAACAGTGACCAAACATGTGAATTATGTGTTTTATGTATGCAGGATTAACTACGATAGCAAGGCATAAAGCAAAATGAAGTCCTAGAGTCAAGAACGTGATTTCGTTGGGAGTTCGAGAGTTCGTCAGAAGTCCGGACGTTCGTCGAAAGTTCTATCGGAATTGATCAAAAAGTCCAGGAGCTTGCCAAAGAAGCTCATCGGAACTCACTAAGAAGATCATCATGAAGTCCAGGAGCTTGCTAGGAGTCCGCTGGAACATTGCCGGGAGATCGTCGGAAGTTCGCCAGAAGATCATCGGAAGCTCGCCGGAAGAAACCTAGACTTATGGACTTTATTTAGCTTTGTAAATGTCTTAAAATTTATAGTTAGTACATAATTAGGATTAGAATTAGGCCAACCTAATTAGAGGATATTTGGGCCAAGTTTGGGCTGTGTTGGGCCAAGAGAAAGCCCAAACAGTAACCAAACAGGTGAAACCGTCATGGCACAATCTCCGAGATTAGTAAGAAATTTTTGGGGCCTATAAATATCCCAGCTATTCCTGCATAGACTAGCAAGAAATATTGAGCAAAACCCTATGATTCTAAAGTTGTAAATCTTAGAATGTTGAGTTCCCACCTCCCAAAGCTTAGAGAGAGTTCTAAGGGAGGTGTAAGAGGGATACCTTGTAAAAGAGGGTTGTAACAGGTTGTCTCCTAAACCTGTGAAAAGGAGAAGAGGGGTGTAAAAGGGTAGTTGGTCTTCGCCTATTGAAAGAAGACTGATAGTAGATATCGGTGGCCTCGACGGAGGAGGAATCAACGAAGTGGATGTAGGTCACAACAATCGAACCACTATAAAAATCTGGTTTGCATTTCTCTTGTGCAATTTACTTTACTGTAAACTATTTTACTTGCTTTATGTCCACTACGCTCTTCTATATGCTTTCAAAGTTAATACCTTTACAAAACAGTTTTTCGTCGGAAACGGATTTAATCGCATCAAAGTTTGGAACTGACGTAATTTTTACCGTTGCACTAATTCACCCCCCTCTTAGTACCGACTCTTTTCCTAACATGATGGAGATCCAATACCCAATAGGATAGGATCTATTAGGGCTAAGTTGACAGGGGACCTCTATAAATATTAGAGAATTAGTGGTTTAAAGGCTAGAGCTTTTTGGTTGCCTCTTCTATTCTCCTCCTCCTCTTCTTCTCCTCAAAGCAGACTTGGAGTTTTGAGGAGCATTGTCGCAGCCTTACTGTGTGGATCACTACTAGAGAGGATGATGCTTGATCTCTTTCACCCTCTCCTGGAGATCTGTAGGGATTTAGGGATATATGATCTCCCTAGGTAACACAATATTTCATTTATGCAGTTTTAAGTTTCATAGATTTTGCGCACCAATCTTCGCATGACGACAAACACATATTTGGGAATTTAGGGATCTTATTTTTCTATTCTTCCATTGTGCATGTAATGTCGGGCCCAAGATTTTCCAATAGGCCCCTAATTGAGTTAGTGGGGTTCCCTCCCAATCCTAACTCAATCTAAGTTCTAACTACAACAATTAAGGCATTAACTAAGCAATCTTTGTCTGGTATGTCAATCATTCTTTCTGCGAAGTCTTGACGAACTTCCGATGAACTCTCGGCACACTTTTAGCGAACCCTCGATGAACTCCTAGCAAACTCCCGATGCACTCTCAGTGAGCTCCCAACGAACTCTCGACAAGCTCCCGACGAACTCTTAGCGAGCTCCCAATGAACTCATGGCAAACTCCCAACACATCGTCTGAATCTTCATCATATCATCCGATCTTTGACTCCGTCCCAATATTTGCTTTGTCTTATCCATTATCATAGTTAATCCTGCAACACTTATCTCAACACATGGATTATATCATTAATTTATTAAATAATTTCATCATCAAAATTTGAGATTCAACAAGTACCGCTAGTACCCCGAAAATCCAAGGATTTAAATTTTTAGCTTCATTTTTTAACCCATTTGGAGTCTATAAATACCCACTCATGTTTTCTTAATAAAGCAAGAAATGAGCAAAAATTCTTAAATATAAAAGTATTATAAACTCTCTTGAAAAGTGTTGAGTCTCTTCCTCCTTAAGTTTAGAGGTCATTCTAAGGAAGGTGTGAGGTTTCTTGTAAAATAGAGGTGGAAAGGTTCTCTCCTAAACTTGTGAAAAGGAGAAATGGTTGTAACAAAGGTAGTTAATCTTCGTCTATTGAAAAGAAGATTAGTAGTAAAAGTCAATGGCCTCGAGAGAAGAGGAATCGGGAGTGGACGTAAGTCGAGATGAAGATCCAATACCTAATAGAGTAAGATCTATTAAGGTTAAGTTGACAGAGGACCTTTATAAATATGAGGTAATTAGTGGTTCATAGGCTAGATCTTTTTGGTTGCCTCTCCTATTCTCCTCCCCTTCTCCTCCTCAAAGCAGGCCTAGAGTTTTGAGGAGCGTCGTCGTAGCCCTACTATGTGGATCACTACTAGAGAGGAGGACGCTTGACCTCCTTCATCCTCTTCTAGATATCTATAGGGATTCAGGGATATACGATCTCCCTAGGTAACATAATCTTTCATTTACGCAGTTTTAAGTTTCGCAGATTTTGTGCATCAATCTTCGTACGACGACAAACACAAATTTGGGAATTTGGAGATTTTGTTTTTCTGTTCTTCCGCTACACATGTGATGTCACCTCTAAGATTTTCCAACAATGGTATCAAAGCCAGGTTGTTCATGCAATAGATTGGTTTTCAATTGTGTATTATGTTTTGGAGAAGCTTTTGATGTCAAAATCATTGATGCAAAAGCGAGAAAGGGTAGCAACAATTATTATCCTTGCTGCCTTCGCAGATGGCAGCCTTGGCTACCACCTGCGTGCAACGAGTTGGCGGTCGGCGGGCTACTGCCAACAATTTACGACCGGTGGGCTGTGGCTTGCCTGCAGTAGGCGCCACCTGCGGGTTGGGTGCCCGCAGGCAGGGCAGCTTGCATTGGTGGCCGCCTGTGTGTAGGCACTACGCCCACATGCAAGGGTGGCTCCTGCCACCATTAGGCCTGTGCGTGAGCCGCCAGCAATAGCGGCAACAAGCCCTAGTGGGTGGCATTAGCCTACTTGTGCTGCGTCACCCACGGGCACTACGCCTACTACGCTACCCATGAGCACATCCACCGATGGGGGCGACAATGCCTGCAAGGGAGGTGCCGCCTACGGGCACAATGCCCACGGACAAGGGGGGCGCGGGGCGGGCACAACGCCCACGGACAAGGGCGACGCCCCCGCGCCCCTGCCGCACAAGCCGTCATCGGTAGGGTGGCGATGGCCGTAGCAGTAGGGGAGAGGGAGAAGGGTAGTAGGGCTTTCGAACAAAAGATAGTTTTGCCCCTCGAAATTTTAAAAATTACTATTCTCTATCGAAATTATAAAAATACCCCTCAAAATTTAAAAAATTCTTTGTATGTCCCTAGTTTCAAAAAATATTAATTAATTAAAATATTTAATTGATTATTATTTTTATTATTATCTAGTAGTCTTACGTGATGATGATTTATACATATGATGTATGATATGTGGACGGACAATCATGGACCATGTGATGTGTGTACTTATGATTATTATTATTGGGGCCTGTGAGCCTCCATTTTATTTCTCATTTATTATCGGGCCTACATGTCTATGATTAAGTTGTAATCTCATGAGGAGGCGTAGTAGGAGCGTGAATGCGATAGAGGGACCCACAATACCGAGACGGATGATCACGATGCATGGAGATGCGTCGAGATGCTGAAGGAATCGATAAGGACGATATGGATAATCACAGGGCATAGAGATGCACCACTGCACACATAGATCTTGAGGTGAGTGATTAGGCCCACTAGCTCGGGCTTGATCACATTAGACTATGGTCCATGATCATCTGGTGTGATTGCTTATACACCTAATATATATGTATATATATTTGCATGCAGATATATATTAAATATGTATGTGTGTGACATGTTATATTAGGAGACCAAATTAAAATCCCCTCTCTCGATAATATTAAGTCGGTAAATGTGAGGCAATTAGATTAATCCACGCGGCCTTCCATCGCTATAGGTAGGGACCGATTCTCGATGTAGGTTGAGGGCTTGTCCCAGCTAAAAACTCACCTATATCGCGATTTGCTATCTTGCCTATGACATAAAGATATCACTAGTGACCTGAGGACATGGTATGCTTGGTCGGGTCCCTCGAGGGCATATCATCGAATCAGACTCACTTGTAACAATGGTGTTGACTTAACCGAACATTATGTTGGTCGAGTCCCTCGAGACCATGGTGATTTAGAGTTCCAATAGGACGGTAATCACAAGGAGTTGTGATGGCAAGAGTTGCCTACCTTTTGAGCTTAGTGTGATTGATCGAGTCCCTCGATGTTACATTAAGACGCTGATTGGATCTCGATCCCCACTAGAAGTCTATCGGAGACTTCCGTTTCACGTGCTAAGGGTGTCATGTGACTCAACAATAAAATAGTGGGAATAGATTAAGATAGAAGTTCATATCTTGATTGTTTATTTTTACAAAATATGCATGTTATTTATTTCTACCACATCTTTATTTTTTGAAAATATCGCTTTCAAATCCCTTACGTAGCATACTTGATGTCAACCGCCTCACTAGTCCAAATTATACGAATTGGCTCCGCAACTTGAGAATTGTTCTCACGACGGAGAAAATGGTGTACGTCCTTGATACAGTGATGCCTACGCCCAAGGAAGGGGCAAGCGAGGATGAGATCGCTCGCTACGTGAAGTATATAGATGACTCCACTCTTTCTTGTTGAATCTCATATTTTGATGATGAAACCAATTGATGAGTGTTTATGATTTGATATGCGTTTTGTGTGACGCAGGATGCTTCGATCAGGATGAGATAATTAAAGTAGGAAGAATCATGTTGGGCCGGAGGAAGACATGTCAGAAGATTGGACGTCGAGCCGGAGGATCGGTCAACGTATCGATAGAAGACTTCAGGCCATGGATTCAGGCATTAGGCCAAGAAGAGTGGATATTATGCCTAGGATATTGGAGTTGCGGAGTCAACTGGTCGATTAGGCAATAGGCCGCAAGAGAGGACGAAGCGTCTAAGAATTGGACGAAGCGTCGAGGGACCAATGATATGCTAGACAACATGATTCATGCTTAGTATTAATTGTCTAGATCGAAGTATGTTTTTACATATGCAGGATTAACTATGATAGTAAAGCATAAAACAAAATAAAGTCCCGGAGTCAAGAACGTGATTTCGTTGGGAGTTCGAGAGTTCATCGAAAGTCCTAACGTTCGTCAAAAGTTCTGCCGAGAAGTCTAGGAGCTTGCCAAAGAAGCTTATCGGAACTCACCAAGAAGATCATCGTGAAGTACCGGAGCTTGCCGGGAGTCCAACGGAACATTGCCGAGAGATCGTTGGAAGTTCTCCGGAAGATCGTCGGAAGCTCACTGGAAGAAACCAAGACAAACAGACTTGTTTAGCTTAAGTGTGCCTTAGATTTCATAGCTAGCACATAATTGGGTTTGGATTTGGGTCAACCCAATTAAGGGCCAGTTGGGCCCATGTAAGGACTATGTTAGGCCTAATAAGAGGCCCAAACAGTGTCCCAAGAAGTAGAACCGTCATGACACAGTCTCCGAGACTATGTTAGGCGATGGTACCACCAGTCTGGGCGGTGGAGAGAACTGAGTGCTTGTAAAGGTTGACTCCTAAACCTGTGAAAAGGAGAAGAGGGGTGTAAGAAAGAGGTTGATCTTCGTCTATTAAAGGAAGATCGATAGTGGATGCCGGTGGCCTCGACGGAAGAGGAATCGACGAAGTGGATATAGGTCACGTTGACTGAACCACTCTAAAATCTAGTTTGCATTTCTATTGTTGTCATTTATATACTGCAAACTGCTTTACTTAGTCACTACGCTTCCAAGTTATTACCTTTACGAAACAATTTTTCGTCGGAAATGGATTTAATCGAAATGAAAAGATTTGAATACGATGTGATTTTACCATTGCACTAATTCACCCCCCCTCTTAGTGCTGACCCATTTCCTAATAGTTGGTATTAGAGCCTCGTTTTCTCATTTGGTTTAACACCCAAAGAGAAATGATTCTTTTCTGTTTTTAAGAGGGTCACTCTCTCATTCGTCCTTCCTTTTTCAATGGGATGGACTACATATATTAAAAAACTTAAATGAGAGTTTTCTTGCTTTCTTTAGATTTGAACTTATAGAATATTGTTGAAACCGGTTTTAAAATGTCTTCTCTTCTAATGAAAGATTGGAATGATTTGGAGAAGAAGACTTTTTCTTTAAATGCTAGAGCTATGAATGCTTTATTTTGCACCTTAAATAAAACTGAGTTTAATCGAATTTCTATGTGCAAAACGGCTTTCGATATTTGGCACACTCTTGAAATCACACACGAAGGCACTAGCAAAGTTAAAGATTCGAAAATCAACTTTTTAATGTATGATTTTTAACTTTTTTGAATAAAGTCAAGTGAAACCGTTGTTGACATGTACACCAATTTTACGGATGTCGTCAATGGTTTAAAAGCACTTGGTAGAAGTTTTTAGGATTTTGAACTTGTAAATAAAATTTTACATTCTCTTAATAAGAGTTGAGATCCGAAAGTAACCGCAATACAAGAGGCTGAAACCCTAAACAACCTACAACTTGAAGAACTAATTGGGTCTTTGATGGCCTATAAAATGACTAATGTGGCACTTGACGAATATGAGAACCACCTTCCAAAGAACATGAAGGATTTCGGATTTAGAATAATTGAAAACCATTCGAGCATAAGCTCAAGTGATGGTGAACTTGAACTACTCATGAAATTTAAAAAGTTAATAAAACAAAAATTAAAGAACAAAAAGAATGTAACTATTTGCTATGAACACAAGAAGAAGGAAGCAATCTTGGACGAATCAAGCTTATCCGAAGACGAAAAGAAAATCAACAAAGGTGAGGTGACAAACTACTCCTTAACAGCTTTCGACGATAAGGTACTCAAAATGCCCTTAATTTATTTCGAAATTACATAATATTTTTTCATGAGCTATTTTTTTAATTTAGTTTAATTGGTTTTTAAAAATTGCATGTTTAAAAATGTAATGAAAATGCAAAAAATTGGGATCATGCTAGTAATTTCAAAAATGATAATAAAAATTACATGTTTAATAACAAAATGATTTTGGTTGAAAATGCCCTATGCTCAATGAAACCATGATGGATGAATATACTTTATGTTTAATGATTTCTTTGGCTTGTATGTCCTATCATGATGAATGTTTTGAAAATAAATGTTTGTATTGATTTTTATGCATGAGGACTTTGTTAGGACTCTAGCTAGGAGAGTC
>LVTN01001179.1:4621-12121 GCA_001649415.1 Musa itinerans
ACCATTGTATTGTTATTCCCCTCTTTTTGCCAATGACAAAGGGGGAGAAAGAATTGCTAGTGTGCACATCTCAAAAGAGAAAAATTGCTAGCTTGCACATTTTAAAAAGAAGCAAAAATTATTAACTTGCACATCACAAAGAGAGGCAAAACTTGCTAGTTTGCTCATTTTAAAAGAGAAGCAAGAAGTACTATCTTGCACATCACAAGAGAGGCAATACTCATGATGCATGAACATCTCAAAAATTTGCTAGCTTGCATGTTCTAAAATGATGTAAAATTTGCTAGCTTGCATGTTCTAAAGTGATAAAAAAATTTTTACTAAATTACTAAATTTGCTAGTTTGCATATTGCAAAGGGAGCAAAAATTGCTAGTTTATGCTTCTCAAAAGAGAAGAAAGAACTCACTAGCTTGCATGTTCTAAAGTGATAAAAAAATTTTTACTAAATTACTAAATTTGCTAGTTGCACATCTCCTTTTTGTTGATGACAAAGGGGGAGAAATTATGATGACAATCATGTATGGAATAATGTATTGAAAATTGGATTATGCATGATTTTATGATCACATGTTGTAAATATTCATGATGAAATATTGCTTTGACTTGAATTCAAGGTTCTATCAATATGACATATTGATAGGGGGAGTTAAGGTTAACTCCGTCATCAATTGGTTGTCATCATAAAAAAGGGGGAGATTGTTGAATCTCAAATTTTGATGATTAAATCAGTTGATGTGTTAGTCATCTAATCTACGTTTTGAGTAACGCGGGACTAGCTTCATCAAGGAGAGGAAAATTGATTAAAGCAGGAGGAATCGGAAATTGGGCCGGAGTGAATATATTAGAAGATTGGACGTCGAGCCGGAGGATCGGTTGACGTGTCGGCAAAAGGCTAATGCCATGAATTCGAGCATCAGGCCGAAGGATCAGACATTGTGTCAAGGAGATTGGAAGTTATGGGAGTCAACATGCCGATTGGGCAATAAGCCGAAGGAGAGGACGATGCGCCAAAGGATCGGACGAGCGCCGGATGAACCAATGACATGCCGGACAAAGGATTCATGCTTTGTAATCATTTGTCTAAGATCGAAGTAGTTTAGGGGGCTAATTGAGTTAGCTTTTGGGGTAATCATGCTAATTCAATTAGGGGCCAATTGGGCCTTAAATGGGACTGATTTGAGCTCATTGGGAAGCTCATTCAGTGACCCAAAAGTTGGGTCAAGCGGTGGCACCGCCAGAACAGGCAATGGAACTGCCTATGAGTTGGAAAACTCAAAAAACCCGGTCTCCAAGGCCGTCAGGCAGTGGTACCGCCCAGTGATAGTGTGTCAGGTGGTGGTACTGCCTAGTGTTAGGCTGTAAGCGGTGGTACCGCCCGTACCCCGAAATCTCAGGGATTTAAATTTTGGGCTCCAAATTTGAATCTATTTGGGGTCTATAAATATCCCACTCTTTCCTACTTGGTAAAGCAAGAAAGTGAGTTAAAAAGGGGGAAAGAATCCTTGAGTAAAAATTGTAATCTCTCTTGAAGAGTAGAGTCCCTTCTTCCTAGTATTTAGAAAGTTCTTCTAAAAGGAGAAGAGAGGTCTAGGTCCAAAAGAGAGGTGTAAAGGTTCTCTATTGAGCCTGTCAAAAGGAGAATAGAGTTGTAAAAAGGTGGTTGGTCTTCACCTATTGAAGGAAGACCGTTAGTAGATGCCGGTGGCCTCGATAAAAGAGGAATCATAAGTGGATGTAGGTCACGACGACCGAACCACTATAAAACTCGGTTTGCAATTACTTTAAGCTCTTTACTTTCATTATAAATTGCCTTACTTGCTTTACCTTCTCATTACACTCTTTCGTATGCTTTTAAGCTAAACTAACATTTTCGATATCAGTTTTCATCGAACGTATGAAAAATTTTCAAACCCGTCATTTTTATTCGCTGCATTAATTCACCCCCCCCTCTTAGTGTTGACTCGATCCTAACGGTCTGTAAGTCTATGTTTCTTCCGGCGAGTTTCTGACAATCTTCCGGTGAACTTCCAATGATCTCTCAACAATGTTCCAGCGGACTCCTGGCAAGCTCCTGGACTTCACGACGATCTTCTTAGCGAGTTCCGACGAGCTTCTTTGGCATGCTCTTGGACTTCTTGGTCAATTCTGGCAGAACTTCTGATGAATGTCCGAACTTCCAACGAACTCTCAAACTCCCAACGAAATCTCATTCTTGACTCCAGGACTTCATTTTGCTTTATGCCTTGATCACTATCATAGTTAATCCTGCACACTTAAAACCTACTTCGATCTAGACAATTATTACAAAGCTTGAATCAAGTGTTGTCCGACATGTCATTGGTTTATCGACGACGCTTCATCCGATTCTTCGGTGCATCGTCCTCTCTTGTGACCAATTGCCCAATCGGTCAGTTGACCTTTGTAACTCCGATTTTCTTGGCGCAATTTCCACTCTTCTTGGCCTGATGCCTGAACCTATGGCCCAAAGCCTTCTGCCGATACGACGACCGATCCTTTGGCTCAACGTCCAATCTTCTGACATATTTTTCTCCGACCCAACATGATTCTTCCTGCTTTAATCTCCTTGATCAAAGCTTCCTACGTCACTGAAAATATAGATCAGATAAACACTATCAATTGGTTTCATCATCAAAATCCGAGATTCAACATATATTGCTAACTGATTTATTTGTTTACTTACTCAGTATGCAGACAAACATTTTCAAGTTAAACACCTTTCCTATACGACTTTATCGAATGAAAGTTTTTTAAATCGATAAATTTTATGAAAGCACTAATTCAACCCTCCTCTCAGTGCCGATTTCGGTCCTAACAAATTGACAAATTGTTATCTTAACAATGCCACTTAAGGAAAGCTTACTCTTTTGAATTCAAACATTAGTACAAACTCACTTACATGATATATATCAATGATATTTTTATATGTTTTACGGTCAATAAAATGTCTTACAATCTATTATTGATATTTTTCAAATGTATGAGACTCTTATTAATCTGATAATGAATCTAAATTTCTTTCCATGTGATACTAATTGACACACGAAGGCTTTAACTTATAGTTTTTTTAATATTAAATATAGCAGCTTTCTGTTTAAGTGTCTTGGTACTATGATATCTCTGTTTTTTATTCTCGAATTCAAACAATTCAACAAATGTTGAGTTCTTGGCAAGTAATTTTTTTCTCCCATGCTGGTCAGGTTATCCTTATTAAATATATTCTTATTGCTTTAACGACTAGTGCCTTGGAGACTAAAAAAAGCCACAACTACTTAAATCAATCTGATAGCATTAAATGTCATGTGGTATATGTTAAATATGGCTTAGTGTCTCCTTGGCAAATTAGTCATACTTCTAATGCTAATTAGTCATGGAGATTATTTTTGCATGTGATGCACGAGATCTGTTTCGACTCTTCTTTCATTAATGGTGATGGGTTTTCTATCAATATTTTCTATTATAATTAGACTTTGATTTGTCATTGTTCTTCAAACCCACTTTTATTAATATGGAGTGTGTGAATGAGTTTTCTATGTTTTCTAATCTGATCTCTGATCAAAAGTGGGATTCTTGCAAACTGCATGAGCTTTTCGAACCTATGCTTGCTAATATGGTTTTGAGTGTTGATTTGTCCGATATACTCAAGGATGATAAATAGTCTGGACCCCTGATATCAAAGGTCAATCATCAACTAGGGTTTTATGTGGCTTTTTAGCCTCCCAATATGCTGTTGATCATTTGTAACTTATTTTCTGATCTAGCTTTTGATAAAATACCGATTATTCCTTGTACTGTTTGTTTCCGTTGGAAGTTGCTTCATGATAGGTTATCGACTTCGCGGTATTTTGCTTGCGTTGGTTTTATGGACATGAAACCCTATCTCGTTTGTTGTGGTCACGTGGACGAACCATCACACTTGTTTTTTGCCTACCCATTTTGTGTTTTCTATCCTCAAACACAAGTTGAAATTTTTTATAAGGTGATAGCACTCTTTGTTGTTAATCCTGTCCAGATCCCTACTAAGGGCACCACTGGTCCTTCCTCCCACATTGTTGTGGCATAGAATCGACTAGAAATGGGTTAATTTAAATTGAATGTGGATAATTCTTTTTGTAAATATTCTGACTTTGGAGGCACAAGCTACATGATTAGGAATGATACTGGTTCATGTATTTTTGTAGGTTGTGGGTTCTTGGTAACTAAACACTATCTCTATATGAAAATATTTGCTGTACTTCGTTGCTGATGATAAGGTTCGAGCCATTGAAGCTGAAATAAATTGAAATACAGTTATATAAATCCTCAATAATAAATCATGGAACCTAATTAATATGATGAGAAAAATCATAATTATATTGGTTCCTTTTTAACTATAAAATTATTCAGATTTTTATGAAAGAAAAATGATAAGCAGATTAGTTGGCTGATTTTGTTAGGTCAATTAAAGATTTTTTTTTTTTTGGTAAAGAGCCCATTGGTCGGATTCTCTTGCTATTTTTTTGTAAATAGCAACCCCAATGCGGCATGTGGAGCTGATGTTGTTTGGATGGAGGATAGAGGATCGCTGTTTTTTAAGAAGAAAAAAAAAACAGGGAAACTCCTTCGAGGTTAGTTCGAATTATACTGGATTAGGTTAGGTCGAATTCCTCAGGTTGGATTGGGTAAATAAAAATAAAAAAACATAAACAATGGTAATCACGGATAGGATTGGATTGGGTCGCGAGCAACCCAAACTGCAGAAATCCTAAATAAAGGCCCATCAAAGCCCAAAATCATCGACCATCCAGGCATACGAGCCGCTCTCCTGCGGCAGCTATTAATTGTACGTCACAACATGTGCGTTCAACATCAGGAATTTAAATGCACCAACACCTATACAAATCCAGTACTTTCTCGAAATTTCGATTATCTTCCGCTTAGACAGTAGAAAGATGAGAAGAGTGCGGTAGTGAAGTCTCAAGGAAACTTTCTCCAGTGGGGATAAAAAGAAAATAAATTCCAGAGATTGCAAATGCTGCCCACCCGATATTTGTGAAATTGATATAAATTAAAATGTGTTTCATGGTTCATAATTCCATACAGCAGAGCCTCACATCGGAAGAATCAACGGGTTACTCTGTAGGCCTGCAAAATAAATACCACGCCATTAATTAAAAGAAACCAATAATATACTTTCCAGGAGGTGTTGAAGGTACACAATCATACCTTAACACTTTTTAGGAGGTCTTTAGCCACGCAGTTGTTCTTGAAATGATCACGTACAGGCTGCAAAAATGAAATGACTAAGGCCAAGCATCGAACTTGAATCAAACATAAAAGTTTAGCAGAAAAATTAGCCATCCTCCAAGCAGGCCGCTTAAACAAGAAGCAAACCAACCATGGCCCCCGGTTTTTAAAATCGATCCAGCAAGTATACCAACTTGGACCACACTACTTTTGTACAAACTTAGACCTAAACTCTAATCACAACCACCTCCAACATGTCTCACCTCATCCTACAGATTCGGAGGCTTCATGGTCATCATTCGCTACTATCGGTGAGCATATAGGTCTCAATTTTTTGCTACACATTCTCTAAACCTTTTCCCAGGTGATAACAGTCATGGTTGTAATGGCTGTCAAAAGAGGTGGAGATACAAACACAAGCTAAAATCGTAAGTCAACCTACAAAGTAATAGTTTTGTACACAATTCAGCTCCAGCTTCAACTCTATAATTCAGAAAAGATATCATCCCAAACAGGAATATAAAGTAACATGGACAGCGCTCGTGATGTATAAAACAGATAGAGGTAACTGAAATCTAGCATCAACTGTTATTAAAGACTCAGTGCAAATTCGATAAGAAAACATCACAGACTAGCTGACATGGAAATCCAGTACCTAAGCTTACAAATAAAGACCATCAGGTATTGGCCAAGTGGTCAGTTCCCTCATCTTCCACCAGAGGACACTTCCTCGGGTGGAGGTTTTCACCCTCCATTAGCCTTGACAAAACAGAAGAAAACAAAGGCAAGGCCTACACCCACTTTAGCTGATTTATCAGAGTGCTCTTCCTAAATAGAGTATCTATGCCACTGCAGCCAAACACCCAGTAATACAAGCTGGTACGTACAACATATCATGCTTGCAAATCCACCAAATGATACATCCAATATAACTATCATGTTTAGATATAATCAACGACTGTTGTACCACCTGAAATAATACAAAACTGATGGGTATGTACCCGTCCAATGGCCATACAAATGCAAATGATACATTGCATTTGTGAGCTAGTACACCTCACATACCACCCAGTATAATCAAAATCCAATCATTACCAATCAAATTGGTATGCCACACATACCACCCGGTATAATCGAAATTCGTTCAGAACCGATTGGGTACTGGTAGCTGATGGTCAAAATTCGACCGCCAAACTGAAATTTACCATTTCAATCCCCAACAGTTAATTTAACCATTGGGAGTTATTTTGGGCTTATAAAAGCCCATCCGAACCTCCTCTCTAGCTCCCTCTCAAGCTCACTCTCATTCTCACTCTCTCTCAACTTAGAGGCTTAATCATTTCATGTAATTAGCATAAAGAATATTGGCAAATCTTGATTGAATAGGCACTAATAATTAATTAATACCTAATTACCGGTAGTTAAGAAAAATTAGCTTAAATTGACCATATGGATGATTTATGAGCTTATTCGACCATGTTTAATTGGTAATTAGAGGCTTATTAATGCATGATTAGGTAGATTAAGGCATGATTAAGGCCTAATCAGTGGCAATTAAAAAATTTAAGCACATTGCACCATATTTCAACTTCTTCTAAAATTTTATAGCTCATTATATCATGTATTATAGCTAATTAGAGGTTTATTATTGCATGATTAAGAAGAATAATCATAATTAACACAAAATTAGGGAATCTCTTACATTTAGACCCAATTAGGGAATAGTTAAGGGTATTTAGGGCTACTAGGGATGATTAGGGGTATTTAGAGCTAATTTTAGCTTTTATACTAAGAAATTAGGAGAAAAAACTGATATAGGATTTTTTTCGATTTGGATGATTTTTCAGCCAAAATTTGGATGTCAATACATACTGGTGTACCAACACATTGTCACGGACAAAACTGTAAACGAGGTATTTGATGTAATACTCATGTATGTCTATATCTTTCGATTTTGTTCATACTTTACACAACATGTAAAGGACTAATAGTAAGCTTAGCAGCCCTATTTTCTTTGGTTTTGGTAGTCGTCTTAGGCTTGCAAACAAAGATTATGTCATATGGACACTTGTGAGGATTTCGATCTGTAGTGAATCATTTTGGACCCTTTATTGTGTGACCGTTCAAAGCTTGTGAAGTATGTTTGTAATTTGCATTGGCTATGAAGTGTTTGTTGAAGTGATTACTTATGGATCCCGAGTGAGACGCTTTTTCTAATCCGTTTTCTCTTTTGTAAGTCCTAAGGGACCATAGGA
>LVTN01001179.1:17398-65862 GCA_001649415.1 Musa itinerans
TATGGCAGGGAAGGTGCTGCCCCATGCTTCGCTCTTCGTCCGCCGCTCGCTGCTCGCTCGCGCGGCCAAAAATGGCCTGTTTTGGCCCGTTTTTGGGCTGTTTTGGCCTGTTTTTGGGCTGTTCTGGCGTGCTGCGGTGACGGAGGTGAGCGGAGCAAAACGTCGGCCATCTCAGCACCCTGGAACCCCCCGGGTGGCACAGGGCTGGATGGGGCTTTCGTATAGCAGGGAAGGTGCTGTCCCATGCTTCGCTCTTCGTCCGCCGCTCGCTGCTCGCTCGCGCGGCCAAAAATGGCCTGTTTTGGCCCGTTTTTGGGCTGTTTTGGCCTGTTTTTGGGCTGTTCTGGCTTGCTGCGGTGACGGAGCTGAGCGGAGCAAAACGTCAGCCATCTCAGCACCCTGGAACCCCCCGGGTTGTCACGGACAAAGTTCTAAACAGGATGTTTGATGCAATACTTGTGTATGTCCGTGTCTTTCTGTTTGTTCATGCTTTGCACAGCATGTAGCGGGACGGTCGAAGGCAGAACAGCCTCGTTTAAGTGGGCTTGATGACCGTTTTAGGCTTGTAGATAAAGATTGTGTCATGTGGACACTAGTGAGAGAATTCGGTCTGTAATGGACCATTTTACCCCTTTGTTGTGCAACTATTCTGAGCTTGTAAAGTCTATTTGTAATTTGCATTGTCGATGAAGTGTTTTCGGAGATGTTTGCTTGTGGATCCCGAGTGAGGCGTTTTCTCTAACCCGTTTTCTCTTTTGTAGGTCCTAAGGGACCAATGGGAGGTTTCGGGGAGGCTGACCTTTGCGGACGGACACGCAAGGGTGCCGCACGACTTAGGCAAAACCAGCTAAGTCCGTGACAATGGTGTAGCGGATCGTGGTAGAACAGCTCGTGGCAATACGATACACACGAAACTAGTCCCGCGAGGGACTAGATCATATAGAGGTATGATCGGGAGCTACTGAGAGCACTTCGGTGAACAACACGACGGCAAGAAATGCTATGGATTCAAGGAATGAATGTCATGGTATCGCAGAGGCGGGTCTTCCGTGCGTGCATCGGATAAAAACCTTAATTATCAACATATTTTTATCGTTTAGAAATAAAATTATGAATCTAGAATTTTTTTAGATTTGACCTTTTTGTATTGTTCTAACCACAACTTTCTGTACCGATCTTTGATTTAGAAAAAACCAAATTCATCCGAAAATAAACTCAGCTCTTTCTTTTGATACTAAGATTGATAAATTTGAAATCTAATTACCTATCCAAATTGTTATTTCAACCGACCCTATGAAATCTGTAAAACAGAGACTGTTGGTTCTGACCATTCAATACTTTCTCACTTATAACTCTCTATTGGAAATTCTGATTTATGCAAAATATGATTTATTAGAAACTAGACTCATAAATATTTTTGTGCATACTTGATTTGAAAGATTTGGAATATAAATGCCTATTAAAGCATCTATTCTAATCAACTCTATGAATTCCGTAAAACAGAGATAATGTTCTCTAACGTTTGATTACTAAACTATTTATAACTCCTTGTTGGAAACTCCAATTTATACAAAACTTGATTTATCTAAACCTAAATTGACATATCTTTCGAATGACACATCTTTTGCAAATTGGAGCATAATTGGTGATTCAAATAGTTTAAGAAACATGCCTCTCAAATTCTGCCAGAATCGAGCTTTTATCGATTCTGCCGATTCTTGTTTCATCTTTCGGAAATTGATTTCAGCTAAAATCCTTACTTCAAATGAGCTTTACATTATTGCTTTGAATCCTGTATACTCTTATCCTACAAGTATTTGCATACCTGAATCTGTTATGTAAACTTTATGTTTGTATCGCAATGTTTCATATAGGCACATGCATTCCGTTGTTCCGTATGTGGTTTCGATATGTGCCAATTTTATTGTTCACAATGTCCTTTTGTACTCTTATGTTTGTGGGATAATGTGAACATTTGCCAAAAATGGTAAAGGGTGTTATGCTGAGAGCCCGCGAAGCTCCGTCGGCCGCCTATGACTTCACTTAGACATGGGTGGATGGAGCTCTCAAGCATGGGAGACTTATGTTTGGTGGTCATTCAGAAATGGATGGACCCTATTATGTTATGATTTCACTTCACCTTCTATGTGTTTGATATGATATCCAAAGCTTTGATTTTGTGTTCCTATGCGCGCTTTGGATAAGATGAAATGAATGCAACGTCATATGTGACATTTGAGCTTTTGTTTCAAAATTGTTCTTTGATATGCTCCGAAATGTTTATACGTATTTGATATGCATTGAAATATTTCATATGCCATAGATGTACTCCAAAATGCTCCTTATGCCAATGATATGCTTCAATTACCTTTCCTCAATTGTTATGAACAAAACATGCTTCGAATGAAACGACATTATAATTTTGCATTCAATGAGTGGCTATCTATAAACTCTTGTATCCCTGCCGTGAATTTTGATACCTTATTTGTTTGAAACTGTCCTCTTTGCCAAGGATATGTTAGTCGCTTGCTAAACTTTATATGCTCACTCCGTTGCTATATAAATTTTTCATGATAGCTTATCGCTCGCTAAAATGTTTAAATTAAGCTAAGGCAGTGGAAAGCTAAAAGATTTTGGGGCAAATCTTTCGTAGTTAATAGGTTGTTGATGTATAAGTACATTGTGTGTAATGAAATATTAACGATAAATCTAGATTGATGTATCTTGTAAACGTTTGAAAAGTACCTCTCATATCGGGATTTTGGGAATGTTAAGTTTAATTTATGTAATGATATAAACATGTGGTACATGTTAGTTTTATAATTGTATAGATTCCCACACTTGTGGATTTATGATGTGGTTATGGTTTAGTTGAGTTGGCTTTGGATTTTATAAATCATTAAGTGATGTGATGTATGATTATAAACTGCACAGGTTTTATGAATTGTGGATTATAGAGGTGAATTTTGACTTGAATATTTTCTTAGTGGTCTCAAATGTGTGTTTGGATCTTGGATTATTGTCAAATTATAATATTATCGATTTTAAGATAGGTTCACACCTCCTAAATGTGAAAATTTAGGGGAGGCATGACAGAGGTGGTATTAGAGCCTGATTTGAGAATCACTAAGATTTTTAATGTACTAGATGCGTAATAAAATTTGGAGGTTTAGTGACTTTTATTCAGAGATTGATCAAAAAATTCTCTTTTGTTGTTTTTAGGAAACAAGAATGACGAGATCATCTAGTTCTCCTGTCGCATCTACTACTGATCAATTGAGTGGGATTATGAGAACTCTGGAGACTATGACACAGGTGATGCAACAAGTCCGACAAGGAAGAAATGATGGAACAAGGACATCAAACCAGATTGGGTTGGGAATTAAACAGTTTAAGAAGCTCAGTCCTCCCAGTTCTAGTGGTGAGCCTGATCCAATGGTAGCAAATGATGGATGATGCAGATAGAGAAAATATTTGACGTCTTAAATTACCCTGATGATCAGAAGGTTTCTCTTGTCGCCTTTATGTTAGGAGAGGCTGAGCACCGATGGAGAATGATAAAAAGGATCTCTGAAACCAAACATGAGCCAATCATATGGAAGGTATTCGTAGAAAAGTTCAACGATAAATATTTTCCAAATTGCATTAGAGAGCAGAAAGAATTGGAGTTCTTGAATCTCATCTAGAGAAACTTGACGATAGCAAAGTATGAATCTAAATTCATTGAACTCTCTAGATTTGCCACTCATACAACCGATGATGAAACTAGAAAAGCAAAGAAATTTGAAATGGGCCTAAGGCCAACAATAAAAAGTCGGATATCAGCTTAAAACTCCAAGCATATGCTGATGTTGTAGAATGGGATTTGATAATTGAAAAAGACTTGGAGGAAATTCAAGAAATCAGGAAAAAAAAAGATAAGGACAAGTTTATCAGCAAAAGTAAGAGAGGGAATGAATCTGAAACAAGTTATAAGAAGGTCAAGACATCTAGATTTAGGAAAGGAAAATCACCACAAAGGACTCAGTCATGTGCAAAATGTGGATTAAATCATGAAACAAATCAGTGTTTTCGGATGACCAGAGCTTGTTTTGCCTGCGAGAAGTGAGATCATAAAGTAAGAGATTGCCCACTGAACAAGAAGAAAGAGCCACTGCCTCCTAAGTCAACAACCCATGCTAGAGTATATGCTATCACTGAATAAGATTCCAAAGCCTCTAAATCAGTGGTTTAAGATATTCTTCATGTTTCTAACAAAAATGCAAAAGTTTTGTTTGATCCTAATTCCAACCTATCTTTTGTTTCACAATATTTTGCTTGTCGTTTAGGTATTCAACTTAAACCACTGAATTATATGTTATACATAACTACTGCTGTTGGAAATTCTTTAACTGCAAACTTGGTTTATCCATCTTGTTTGATTTCTATCGAAGAACATGAACTCCATGCTGATTTGATTCTCCTAGAAATCCGAGGTTTTGATATTATATTTGGCATGGATTAGCTATCTTTCTATCATGCTAGTATTGATTGCTATACGAAAATAATTACTTTCTGCATTCCAGATCAGCCTATCTTTTACTTTGAGGGTATTATGCATGATTTGCCTCCTTGCTTGATATCGGCATTTCAAGCTCATCGTCTTATGCAGAAGGGTTGTTTTTGTTATATTGTATGTGTAAAGGAGCATTTAGATCAAGAAATTAATCTAAATGAAATTCCGATGGTCAGAGAGTTCCCTGATATATTTCCAGAGGACTTGCTTGGACTTACCTCAAGACAGGGAGAGTGAATTTGCTATTGATTTGGTCCCTGCGACAATCCCAAAATCTAAGCCACCCTATCGAATGGCACCACTCGAGCTAGAGGAATTAAAGAAGCAACTACAAGAACTATTAGATAAGGGTCTCATTTGACCTAGCGTTTCACAATGGGGTTCTCCAGTGCTGTTAGTTAAAAAGAAGGATCAAACGTTGAGGCTTTGTATTGATTACAGATAGTTGAATCAGGTGATCATCAAAAACAAGTATCCCCTACCTAGAATTGATAATTTGTTTGATCAATTGCAGAGTGCACAAGTATTCTCCAAGATTGATATCAGGTCAGGTTACTATCAGTTGAAGATCAAGGAGGATATCCCAAAAACAACTTTTAGAACTCGATATGGTCACTATGAATTCTTAGTAATGCATTTTGGTTTGTCTAATGCCCCTGCAGCTTTTATGAAAATGATGAATAGGATATTTCAGTCACTCTTGGATGATTGTGTAATTGTATTCATTAATGACATATTAGTGTATTCAAGCAGTAATCAAGAGCATAAAGAACACTTGAGAAAGGTATTGTCCATCCTAAGAGAAAAGAAATTGTATACAAAGTTCAACAAATGTGAGTTTTGGTTGAATGAAGTAACTTTCTTAGGCCATGTGATTTCAGGGAAAGGTATATCTGTTAATCCCAAGAAAGTGGAAGCTGTAGTTAAGTGGGAAATACCGACAAATGTGATAGAAGTTAGAAGCTTCTTGGGTATGGCAGGTTATTACAGGAGATTTATGGAGGGATTCTCTCGAATCACTCAACCTCTCACCAAACTCACGCAAAAGAATGTGAAATTTGTATGGGGTGATGATTGTGAGCGAAGTTTTCAAGAGTTAAAAAAAAGATTGACTAGTGCCCCTATTCTCACTATTTCAAGTGGTAATGAGGGATTTGTAGTTTATACCAATGCCTCAAGAAAGAGCCTTGGATGTGTTTTGATGCAAGAAGAAAAAATGATTGTTTATGCTTCTAAACAATTAAAGAGTTATAAATTGAATTATCCAACATATGATTTGGAATTGGCAGTAATTATTTTTGCTCTAAAGATTTGGAGGCATTACTTGTATGGGCGGACATTTGAAATCTTTACTAATCATAAGAGTTTAAAGTATATTTTTACTCAAAGAAAGTTATACATGAGGCAGGGGAGATGGATAGAACTTCTAAAAGATTATGATTGTACCATTCGTTATCACCCTGGTAAAGCCAATGTTGTAGCTGATGCACTTATTAGAAAATCTACAAGTTTTATGACGACTTTGGTTGTGAAGCAATGGAAGTTATTAGAAGAAAATTATGATTTGAATGTTATGAGGAAAGGGCAAGACTTAATGATAATGACGACCTCCATCCAAGTGCAATATGATCTCATTCAACAAATTAAAGAAAGACGAGTACGAGATCCACGTTTAATCTACTTGAGGAATGAAGTAGAAAAGGGATTGAAGCTAAATTTTCAAGTTTCAAATGATGGCCTATTGAGATTTGGAGATAGAGTATGTGTTCCAAATGACCCAAATATTAAGAACCAAATCCTAAAGGAAGATCATAATTCAAAGTACACCGTACATCCTGGTAACATTAAGATGTATAGAGATCTCAAAAGTCATTATTGGTGGGAAGGCATGAAGGAGATTGCAGTGTATGTTTCAAAGTGTTTGACTTGCTAACAAATCAAAGCAGAACACCAGAGGCCGAGAGGTTTGTTGCAACCTTTAGATATTCCTGAATGGAAGTAAGAGTGTGTTATTATGGACTTTGTTTCAGTATTATCCAGAACCTCTAGAAAGCATGATGCTATTTGGGTTATCATTGATAGGTTAACCAAATTTGCACATTTCCTACCAATCAATATAACTTATTCTCTTGATAGGCTTGCAGATTTATATATCAATGAAACAGTAAGACTTCATAGTATTCTAAAGGAGATAATCTCTAACAGAGACTCCAGATTTATATCTAGATTATAGATAAGGTTACAAGAATCTATGGGCACTAAAGTCAAGTTTAGCACTGCTTATCACCCTCAAACCAATGGTCAATCAAAAAGAACCATTCAAACACTTGAGGATTTGCTTAGAGCCTATGTTATGGATTGGAAAGGTGAATGAGATAAAGATATTTCTCTTATTGAGTTCACTTATAATAATAGTTATCATTCAAGTATTCAGATAGCTCCTTATGAAGCTTTATATGGGCCCATATGTTGGGAAGAAGTTGGTGACAAAAAGTTATTAGCACCAAATAAAGTACAAGAGAATATCGAGAAAATTCAAGTTATAAGGAAATGGTTAAAGACTACTCAAAGTTGTCAAAAGAGTTATGCTGACAACAGAAGACGAGATATTGAGTTTCAAGTCGGGGATTTTGTATTCATGAAGATCTCCCCTTCTAAAGGCATTGTAAGATTTGGGAAGAAAAGAAAGTTAAGCTCAAGATTTATTGGACATTTTGAGGTCTTTGAGAGGATTGGTTCTGTCGCTTATAGGATTGTATTGCCATCATCGTTGTATTATATCCATGATATATTTTATATTTCAATGCTTAGAAAATATATACTTGATCCCTCTCATATCATTAAGTATGAGTCGATTGTGATTGATAAAGACTTGTCTTATGTGGAGGAGCCCACTCAGATTATTGATAAAAAAGAAAAGATCCTAAGGAATCGGGTCATCCCTCTAGTTAAAGTGGTCTGGAGGTATCATTCTGGGGAGGAAACAACCTGGGAGCTAGAGGAAGAAATAAAGAAAACTTATCTATATCTTTTCGTCGAAAGAGGTATGATCAATTTAGATGACTAAATTTTTTTTTTAAGAAGGGAAGAGTGTAGCATTCCTCATTTTCTAAAATTTTATAAAGGCTTGTTTGTAATATAAGGACCTATTTGTAAATATGAGGATTATTTAATAATTCTTTTGCATTAAATGATTTTATATTAAAAGTTTATGGCTAGGGACCTAAATGTGAATCTTAAAAAATTGATATGATTTATCAAAGATTCACATTAAGTTAAAAAAAAATGGAGGACATATGTCACAAGTAAACCTAAGGATGGTGCCACCTATATTTGTTCTATGAATGACACCCAAGTTTCTTTTATACATGCTTGCTACCTTACAATTCTTGTGTTAGCCAAACCTAAGTAATTAGAGGAGAAATTAAAAGAAAACTTAACAAAGGAGGGATACTTGCTATAATCAGCATAGCCTTGAGAAGAGAAGGGAAGAGGAATTGAAGAAGAAGATGCTTGCTTTGGTTTGAGGTTCTGCATCAATTCCCTACATTTGGGAATCAAATTTTTTAAAGCAAATGTTCTAACCTCTTCCTGCAGTGATTTTGATCTCTGATTTCATCTTAATTCTGTAATATTTAAAAGATTTTGGCTTCGTACATGATATTTCTGTCGTTTAGGAATAAAATTGTGAATCTAGAATTTTTTTAGATTTGACATTTTTGTATTGTTCTAACCATAACTTCCTATACCGATCTTTGATTTAAAAAAAATCAAATTCATCCAAAAATAAACTCACGGCTCTTTCTTTTGATACCAAGATTGACAAATTTTGAGTCTAATTACCTATCCAAACTATTATTTCAACTGACCCTATGAAATCTATAAAACAGAGATTGTTGGTTCTGACCTTTCGGTACTCTCTTACTTATAACTCTTTGTTGAAAACTCTGATGTATGCAAAACATGATTTATTAGAAACTAGACTCGTAAATCTTTCTGTGCATACCTTATTTGAAAGATTTAGAGCATAAATGCCTATTGAAGCATCCGTTCTAATCAACTCTATGAATTCTGCAAAACAGAGAATGTTCTCGGACCTTTAGTTACTAAACTGTTTATAACTCCTTGTTGGAAACTCTAATTCATACAAAACTTGATTTATCTAAAACTAGATTGACACATCTTTCGAATGACAACTATTTTGTGTAAATTGGAGCATAGTTGGTGATTCAAACAGTTTATGAAACATGCCTCTCAAATTCTGCCAAAATCGGGCTTTTGTCGATTCTGCCTATTCTTGTTTCATCTTTTTCAAAAATCGATTTCAGCTAAAATCCTTACTTCAAATAAGCTTTATATTATTGCTTTGAATTCCTATTTACTCTTGTCTTACAAGTATTTGCATACCTGAATCTGTTATGTAAACTTTATGTTTGTATCACAATGTTTCGTATAGGTACATGCATTCCATTGTTCCGTATGTGTTTTCGATATATGCTAATTTTATTGTTCACAATATCCTTTTTGTACTCTAGTGTTTGTGGGATAATGTGAACCTTTGCCAGAAATGGTAAAGGGAGTTATGCTTAGAGTCCGCGATGCTCTATCGGCCCCCTATAACTTCACTCAGACGTGGATGGATGGAGCTCCCAAATGTGTGAGACTTATGTTTGGTGGTCATTCAGAAATGGATAAACCATATTATGTTATGATTCCACTTCATCTTCTATGTGTTTAATATAATATCCAAAGCTTTGGTTATATGTCTATGCGCGCTTTGGGTAAGATAAAATGAATGCAACATCATATGTGACACTTGAGCTTCTGTTTCATATTTATTCTTTGATATGCTCCTAAATATTTATACGTCTTTGATATGCATTGAAACATTCAATATGTCATGAATATGCTCCAAAATGCTCCCTTATGCCAATGATATGCTTCAATTACCTTTCCTCATTGTTATAAACAAAACATGCTTCGAACGAAACGACATTGTAATTCTACATTCGATGAGTGACTATCTATAAACTCTTGTATCCCTGCCTTATACTTTGATACCTTGTTTATTTGAAACTGTCCTCTTTGTCATGGATATGTTAGTCGCTTGCTAAGCTTTATATGCTCACTCTATTGCTATATAAATTTTTCAGGATAGCTAGTCGCTCGCTAAAATATTTAAATTGGGTTGAGGCAGTGGAAAAAGCTAGAAGATTTTGGGGCAAATCTTTCATAGTTGATAGGTTGTTGATGTATAAGTACATTTTGTGTTAAAAAGAAGGATCAAACGTTGAGGCTTTGTATTGATTACAGATAGTTGAATCAGGTGATCATCAAAAACAAGTATCCCCTACCTAGAATTGATAATTTGTTTGATCAATTGCAGAGTGCACAAGTATTCTCCAAGATTGATATCAGGTCAGGTTACTATCAGTTGAAGATCAAGGAGGATATCCCAAAAACAACTTTTAGAACTCGATATGGTCACTATGAATTCTTAGTAATGCATTTTGGTTTGTCTAATGCCCCTGCAGCTTTTATGAAAATGATGAATAGGATATTTCAGTCACTCTTGGATGATTGTGTAATTGTATTCATTAATGACATATTAGTGTATTCAAGCAGTAATCAAGAGCATAAAGAACACTTGAGAAAGGTATTGTCCATCCTAAGAGAAAAAAAATTGTATACAAAGTTCAACAAATGTGAGTTTTGGTTGAATGAAGTAACTTTCTTAGGCCATGTGATTTCAGGGAAAGGTATATCTGTTAATCCCAAGAAAGTGGAAGCTGTAGTTAAGTGGGAAATACCGACAAATGTGATAGAAGTTAGAAGCTTCTTGGGTATGGCAGGTTATTACAGGAGATTTATGGAGGGATTCTCTCGAATCACTCAACCTCTCACCAAACTCACGCAAAAGAATGTGAAATTTGTATGGGGTGATGATTGTGAGCGAAGTTTTCAAGAGTTAAAAAAAAGATTGACTAGTGCCCCTATTCTCACTATTTCAAGTGGTAATGAGGGATTTGTAGTTTATACCAATGCCTCAAGAAAGAGCCTTGGATGTGTTTTGATGCAAGAAGAAAAAATGATTGTTTATGCTTCTAAACAATTAAAGAGTTATAAATTGAATTATCCAACATATGATTTGGAATTGGCAGTAATTATTTTTGCTCTAAAGATTTGGAGGCATTACTTGTATGGGCGGACATTTGAAATCTTTACTAATCATAAGAGTTTAAAGTATATTTTTACTCAAAGAAAGTTATACATGAGGCAGGGGAGATGGATAGAACTTCTAAAAGATTATGATTGTACCATTCGTTATCACCCTGGTAAAGCCAATGTTGTAGCTGATGCACTTATTAGAAAATCTACAAGTTTTATGACGACTTTGGTTGTGAAGCAATGGAAGTTATTAGAAGAAAATTATGATTTGAATGTTATGAGGAAAGGGCAAGACTTAATGATAATGACGACCTCCATCCAAGTGCAATATGATCTCATTCAACAAATTAAAGAAAGACGAGTACGAGATCCACGTTTAATCTACTTGAGGAATGAAGTAGAAAAGGGATTGAAGCTAAATTTTCAAGTTTCAAATGATGGCCTATTGAGATTTGGAGATAGAGTATGTGTTCCAAATGACCCAAATATTAAGAACCAAATCCTAAAGGAAGATCATAATTCAAAGTACACCGTACATCCTGGTAACATTAAGATGTATAGAGATCTCAAAAGTCATTATTGGTGGGAAGGCATGAAGGAGATTGCAGTGTATGTTTCAAAGTGTTTGACTTGCTAACAAATCAAAGCAGAACACCAGAGGCCGAGAGGTTTGTTGCAACCTTTAGATATTCCTGAATGGAAGTAAGAGTGTGTTATTATGGACTTTGTTTCAGTATTATCCAGAACCTCTAGAAAGCATGATGCTATTTGGGTTATCATTGATAGGTTAACCAAATTTGCACATTTCCTACCAATCAATATAACTTATTCTCTTGATAGGCTTGCAGATTTATATATCAATGAAACAGTAAGACTTCATAGTATTCTAAAGGAGATAATCTCTAACAGAGACTCCAGATTTATATCTAGATTATAGATAAGGTTACAAGAATCTATGGGCACTAAAGTCAAGTTTAGCACTGCTTATCACCCTCAAACCAATGGTCAATCAGAAAGAACCATTTAAACACTTGAGGATTTGCTTAAAACCTATGTTATGGATTGGAAAGGTGAATGGGATAAAGATATTTCTCTTATTGAGTTCACTTATAATAATAGTTATCATTCAAGTATTCAGATAGCTCCTTATGAAGCTTTATATGGGCCCATATGTTGGGAAGAAGTTGGTGACAAAAAGTTATTAGCACCAAATAAAGTACAAGAGAATATCGAGAAAATTCAAGTTATAAGGAAATGGTTAAAGACTACTCAAAGTTGTCAAAAGAGTTATGCTGACAACAGAAGACGAGATATTGAGTTTCAAGTCGGGGATTTTGTATTCATGAAGATCTCCCCTTCTAAAGGCATTGTAAGATTTGGGAAGAAAAGAAAGTTAAGCTCAAGATTTATTGGACATTTTGAGGTCTTTGAGAGGATTGGTTCTGTCGCTTATAGGATTGTATTGCCATCATCGTTGTATTATATCCATGATATATTTTATATTTCAATGCTTAGAAAATATATACTTGATCCCTCTCATATCATTAAGTATGAGTCGATTGTGATTGATAAAGACTTGTCTTATGTGGAGGAGCCCACTCAGATTATTGATAAAAAAGAAAAGCTCCTAAGGAATCGGGTCATCCCTCTAGTTAAAGTGGTCTGGAGGTATCATTCTGGGGAGGAAACAACCTGGGAGCTAGAGGAAGAAATAAAGAAAACTTATCTATATCTTTTCGTCGAAAGAGGTATGATCAATTTAGATGACTAAATTTTTTTTTTAAGAAGGGAAGAGTGTAGCATTCCTCATTTTCTAAAATTTTATAAAGGCTTGTTTGTAATATAAGGACCTATTTGTAAATATGAGGATTATTTAATAATTCTTTTGCATTAAATGATTTTATATTAAAAGTTTATGGCTAGGGACCTAAATGTGAATCTTAAAAAATTGATATGATTTATCAAAGATTCACATTAAGTTAAAAAAAAATGGAGGACATATGTCACAAGTAAACCTAAGGATGGTGCCACCTATATTTGTTCTATGAATGACACCCAAGTTTCTTTTATACATGCTTGCTACCTTACAATTCTTGTGTTAGCCAAACCTAAGTAATTAGAGGAGAAATTAAAAGAAAACTTAACAAAGGAGGGATACTTGCTATAATCAGCATAGCCTTGAGAAGAGAAGGGAAGAGGAATTGAAGAAGAAGATGCTTGCTTTGGTTTGAGGTTCTGCATCAATTCCCTACATTTGGGAATCAAATTTTTTAAAGCAAATGTTCTAACCTCTTCCTGCAGTGATTTTGATCTCTGATTTCATCTTAATTCTGTAATATTTAAAAGATTTTGGCTTCGTACATGATATTTCTGTCGTTTAGGAATAAAATTGTGAATCTAGAATTTTTTTAGATTTGACATTTTTGTATTGTTCTAACCATAACTTCCTATACCGATCTTTGATTTAAAAAAAATCAAATTCATCCAAAAATAAACTCACGGCTCTTTCTTTTGATACCAAGATTGACAAATTTTGAGTCTAATTACCTATCCAAACTATTATTTCAACTGACCCTATGAAATCTATAAAACAGAGATTGTTGGTTCTGACCTTTCGGTACTCTCTTACTTATAACTCTTTGTTGAAAACTCTTATGTATGCAAAACATGATTTATTAGAAACTAGACTCGTAAATCTTTCTGTGCATACCTTATTTGAAAGATTTAGAGCATAAATGCCTATTGAAGCATCCGTTCTAATCAACTCTATGAATTCTGCAAAACAGAGAATGTTCTCGGACCTTTAGTTACTAAACTGTTTATAACTCCTTGTTGGAAACTCTAATTCATACAAAACTTGATTTATCTAAAACTAGATTGACACATCTTTCGAATGACAACTATTTTGTGTAAATTGGAGCATAGTTGGTGATTCAAACAGTTTATGAAACATGCCTCTCAAATTCTGCCAAAATCGGGCTTTTGTCGATTCTGCCTATTCTTGTTTCATCTTTTTCAAAAATCGATTTCAGCTAAAATCCTTACTTCAAATAAGCTTTATATTATTGCTTTGAATTCCTATTTACTCTTGTCTTACAAGTATTTGCATACCTGAATCTGTTATGTAAACTTTATGTTTGTATCACAATGTTTCGTATAGGTACATGCATTCCATTGTTCCGTATGTGTTTTCGATATATGCTAATTTTATTGTTCACAATATCCTTTTTGTACTCTAGTGTTTGTGGGATAATGTGAACCTTTGCCAGAAATGGTAAAGGGAGTTATGCTTAGAGTCCGCGATGCTCTATCGGCCCCCTATAACTTCACTCAGACGTGGATGGATGGAGCTCCCAAATGTGGGAGACTTATGTTTGGTGGTCATTCAGAAATGGATAAACCATATTATGTTATGATTCCACTTCATCTTCTATGTGTTTAATATAATATCCAAAGCTTTGGTTATATGTCTATGCGCGCTTTGGGTAAGATAAAATGAATGCAACATCATATGTGACACTTGAGCTTCTGTTTCATATTTATTCTTTGATATGCTCCTAAATATTTATACGTCTTTGATATGCATTGAAACATTCAATATGTCATGAATATGCTCCAAAATGCTCCCTTATGCCAATGATATGCTTCAATTACCTTTCCTCATTGTTATAAACAAAACATGCTTCGAACGAAACGACATTGTAATTCTACATTCGATGAGTGACTATCTATAAACTCTTGTATCCCTGCCTTATACTTTGATACCTTGTTTATTTGAAACTGTCCTCTTTGTCATGGATATGTTAGTCGCTTGCTAAGCTTTATATGCTCACTCTATTGCTATATAAATTTTTCAGGATAGCTAGTCGCTCGCTAAAATATTTAAATTGGGTTGAGGCAGTGGAAAAAGCTAGAAGATTTTGGGGCAAATCTTTCATAGTTGATAGGTTGTTGATGTATAAGTACATTTTGTGTGTAATGAAATATTAACGATAAATCTAGATTGATGCATCTTGTAAACGTTTGAAAAGTACCTCTCATGTCGAGATTTTGGGAATGTTAAGTTTAATTTGTGTAATGATATAAACATGTGGTACATGTTAGTTTTGTGATTGTATAGATTCCCACACTTGTGGATTTATGATATGGTTATAGTTTAGTTGAGTTGGCTTTGGATTTTATGAATCATTAAGTGATGTGATGTATGATTATAAACTACACAGGTTTTATGAATTATAGATTATAAAGGTAAATTTTTGACTTAAACGTTTTCTTAGTAGCCTCAAATGTGTGTTTGGATCCTGGATTATTGTCAAATTATAATATTACCGATTTTAAGATAGGTTCATAACTCCTAAATGTGAAAATTTGGAGGGGGCGTGACAGGAGGACCCAAAAACTTTAAAGTCTATGAAGTTATACTTGTTAAAGCTCCAACAAGCATCCACCTAGTTCACGCGGCATGAGGCATTTGAGAGACTAGCACATGCTAAGGATAGTATTTTCCTTCGTCTAAGAGATCCGTAAGAAACAACAGGGATGAGCACAACTCAGCCGACCCCACACCAGAGTCAGAATCATTGGCGAGTTAAAACAATATGACGGATCAAAGTTCGATTACTCAACAAGAGCAGCGGAGTACAGTTGAGAGCCAAGAGGCGCATTGCAATTAGAGCAAAAAATTGAAGACTCAACAAAGGCGATGAGATGCAACGTCTGCAAAGGCTTCGACGAGGACCTCGAAGGAATAAATGGGGGAGAATGTCATAGACAAAACTGTAAAATGGGTGTTTGATGTAATGCTCATGTATGTCCATGTCTTTCGGTTTTGTTCATGCTTTGCACAGCATGTAAAAGATTAATAGTAGGCTTAGCAGCCCCATTTTCTTTGGTTTTGGTGGTCATCTTAGGCTTGCAAACAAAGATTGTGTCATATGGACACTTGTGGGGATTTCATCCTGTAGTGAACCATTTTGGACCTTTTGTTGTGCGACCGTTCAGAGCTTGTGAAGTCTGTTTGTAATTTGCAATTGCTATAAAGTGTTTGCTGAAGTGATTGCTTGTGGATCCTAAGTGAGATATTTTCTATAACCCGTTTTCTCTTTTGTAGGTCTTAAGTGACCATAGGAGGTTTCGGGGAGGTTGATATTTGCAGACGGACATACAAGGGTACCGCACGACTTAGGCAAAACCAACTAAATGTGTGACATTATAGTATCAGAGCCTCAAATTGTCCACTCTTTCAAGAGAGACGAGAAGGAGAAAATAAGGACTTTAGAAGGTTGAACGAACAATTGCAAGTCCGCAAACAACTGCTCACCGGGTGTCGGGTGTTGAACAATCTTCACAAGTTGGCACGTTAACTTGACGGAAACTTGCCTTCAGGCCTGACACCTGGTGAGCAATTGTTTGTGGACTTGCAATTGTTTGTTCAACCTTCTAAAGTCCTTGTTTTCTCCTTCCTCTCTTTTCTCTCTTGCACTCAAGATGCTCGCCAAATTGCTTGTAAAGCTTCCCTCTTCGCGAGACGTCGGGACTTGTCCATCACTCGTTTTCAAACTAACCAATTTTTTATTTTACAGGTCCTTCGGGACCTATACGAAGTTGCAACTAGGCTGACTCTTTACGGACGCATATGTCGCAAGGGCGTCTCATGACTTAGGCAATCCCAGCTAAGTCCGAGGAGTTGGCGCAATAGTACTTCACGACTTAGGCAACCTTAGCTAAGTGCGTGAGTTTGCCGGAAGGGTGTCTGACGACTTAGGTAATTTCAGCTAAGTCTATGATAATATGGTATAATATTACAACAGTATCATGTACCGATGTAGAGGCCAGGGACCGCAACACCTGGTCGATACAAGAGGATAAATCATGGATATAATTATCATGTTTACTGACTTCCAAGATTCGTTATCTGAGTAAAATCATATGTTGACACTGCTTAAATTTAAGTCTGTTTTACATACTAATAGTTCATTATAAGGATAAAGGCTGCATTGAATGCACAAGACTTGAAAACTGAACTGAACCTATAAGTAATTTTGGAAACCAGATTCACTTAAAATTTCTAGAAAATACAGCAACCCATTAAATCTAGGATACATGTGGGGAAAAAAAAAAGACATAAGCTAGTGATACCTGCAATATAAGATTTAGTGCTTTTGAAAGAGCAGGCTTCAGATCGGCTGGATGTAATACTCCACTCTCATAGTCCAATATTAGTTCTTCCATGTTGTTGTATGTCCTTCATGAAAAACCAAAATTTAGAAAACATAATTTGAAACTATTCCCAATGGACTGAAATCTAAAGGTTGCACTTAAAGCATTATCTGAAGACCAAACACAAATTTTTAAAAAGAAGCTTGCAGACCTCCACAATGAAATTATAGAATTAGACCTAACAAGAGGACTACTTCTGGAAGACCAAGCTCACTATTCATCAAAAGGGAAATTGCACAGGCACGCTTATTATGCAATCATAAAGCATGAGCAAAAATAACAAATATAATCAGTCAAAATATTTTTATGATTTATTTGCTTGTTGTGAGATTGTGAACATTAAATGCTATAAACAAAAGGGCATTATGTTTTCAAGACAAATAGTTTCATAACAATATTAAAAAAACATAATCACAGTATTCTTCCTATGGACCTATGCAACTATCTTATTTAATGCTGACAGAGCCTCACTTGTTTCCACCATTTTCCTCTTTCCGCACAACTTCAAAATGGCCAAACCATGGAAAAATAATGTATTTAATGTACTCCAGGCATGGGTTCCCTTCCACAACCTTTGGTGGGCAGTAAGCCTTCTTTATCTTCACATTCACTTCACCCTACAAGAGAAACTGCTGTTAATTGCAAATTTATGCAAGGTGCAGCAAGAGGAATTTAAGTAACATTCACATATGACACAATTTATTAATTAAACAAGCATGGAAAGACATTAGTTCATGCTTGGTAATAATAGAACAAGTATAAATAGTTGTAACATGTGAGGCAAACACAACAACCAGATAAATGAAATTTTCAACATAGGTTGGTTATCTTTTAAAAATTTCTGTAAGTGCACATATATGTGTGTGTGTATATACATATATATACATATTCATACATATACACACATATATATACACATATACATACACATACACATACACATACACATACACATTCACATACACACACACATGCACGCACACACACATATATATATAAAAGATTCATGAACATAGGCTCCTGCCACATTGATCATATCCAACCACCGGTTGACTGAAGATGGATCAGCAGATCAGGATGCATCTTATGTGCTTTCGTTTGTGGATATGATGCTATCAATCAGTGAGTCAAGATAAAGGATTGAAAAGGGGCTGCAATATGAATACATGTGGTCTAGTCCAATTATGGCCTGGTTCAAATTATCATTGCTAAAAGAGAAATTTTCAAAGGTCATGTTAGCACAATAAGAAGAATACAGGACATGTCCAGTGCTAGCACCATGTTGGAATGATTTTTACAACCAGCACAAACAGTCAATAGTAATACTTGAAATCATTATATACCCCTATCATGACCAAAACTATCAATAGAGTCACTATCAGAAAGCCTTGATAACCTAATGATGTAGAACATGAAGCCTTCAAACTAATAGCTCAGTTAAAAAAAAACCATTGAGATTCATCTATGCATAAAATTTCTACACTTCTAATTTTAACTCCATGTATATCGACTCCTGAAAGCTACTCCGGCAGCATAACATACAGATTTCACAAGGGATTGTTAAACCTCTAATGGACACTTTATTATCCTCTACCAGCAATATTATTATTGTGAAGTATTTGGCCTCCAAAAAAAGTTGCTTGTTATATCTAAAGTTATGAGCACCTATATTTTGTAGCATACCCTAGCACCTCTCTTTCTTGAGTTTCAAGAGCAAAAATATTGGACATTCACCAACCTCATGCAAGGTCATATTATCCTAATAATGTCGTGGTCCAACAATGGTTAGTCCCTTCATTTATTTCCCAAGAACACCAAAATGCCAAAATCAAATGGAAAAAAAGTTTGTATTTTTGTTTAAATCTTGATCAGAATGAACTTGTTCCCAACGCCTGTGATTAGTCCACAGAATTCCTACATATGTCATTAAACAACTTTTTGTAGTCAAATATATATACCTCCTCATCTTCCATGTAAATGGAAGAAGATGGATCACTTTTTGACATCTTCTCCTGGCCCTCCTGTAAACCAGGAAGCATATCTGCATTTCATTCAAAGCTAATTGTCAGAAAATCTCATCTTGAGAAATTTCCACAAACATAACATATATAGTAAAGCATAGAAGGATACGATGTGACAAAATGATGGGCTTTTTTTTTTTTTTGATGTCATCACAATATTCTCTTGCAAGCACATTCACTTTCCTCTGATCCATGCCTAACTGGCATATGTCGGCCTGAAAAGGTGTTATTTAATGTAAAATGAGTAACAAGTCAAAATGCCTTCAATTGATATGCAATATGTAAGAAAACGAATATATATAGAGAGATCAAGAAACAACCAATCCAGTGAAAAGTAGGAAAGAAAACCTTGAGGAAGAATATGTCAGCACATTGCATGCATGGGTACAAAATCTGAGCCGCTGTCAATTCATCTTTTTCACTTCGACCCATAATCTGACTACACCTGAACACCATTAGATCTTTACAAATCAGCAATCAGCTTAGTGCCAGCATAATCATCATAGGTTTCAACATGCTCTACAGAGACATAAACAAATGTATACCTTATTATGCGATGGAGTGTATTCCTCCGAGCTATATCCATTACAAGAGGCCAATACTCATGTGCTCGGCTATTAATTTCTTCTGAGGACCACAAAAATTCCACCTTATCGAGATTCATTCCTACAGCTTTCCAGATCTCAATAAGATAACGACCAACTGTATGGATTTTCTTCAGATCACCCCCCATCTTGTTGTTTAGCTGTGCAAACCAATCAGCAATCCAGATTTTCACAGTGCACCCAGCTGAAGTCAGCTTGTTCACATTGATTGTCTTCATAACTCCCTGTTCATAATTAGATATCAATTAGGTGGAACAAACATGGTGTATTAACCTGCTACGCATAGAATCTGGTAATCAAACACCCAGATTAAGATATATTCTAATTCAACATAAGTTAGGAGGTTAAATACAAGCAATTTAATTGAGCATAGCCCAGAATGGTGCAATTATAGCATAAAGCTACATAGAAGCAAACTGTTCACCGATCAATTAATGACTTTATTTCGTATCTGCAAGCAGTTACTGAACTCAAAAGCAGATCTTTCCGAAATACTGGGGACAAATCAATCAAATTTAGAACAGGTCCGGTTCCCCTCACACCAGAAAAGCTGACGATATGGTAAATCGGTAGTGAATTCAAGAAGAAGAGACCAATTCGAACCTGGGCGATGTGCATCCTCCCAGATGGTTCGAATCCATCATAACAGACAGGAACTGGCTTCTTCGCGAGAAGATTCATCAGCTCCTCCTCCTGGATGCATTCCTCCCCCACGCTCCTCACCAGCGCGAATCTCTCTTCCAGCGCCAACCTGCGCCACAGAAAAGACACAAAGGGGTAAAAAAAAGGAATCGCGATCGATCTAAAATCCAATTCTGGGGTTAGAGCACTTACGGGACCGCCGCCGGCTGTGGATCCGAGGGGGATGGGTCGAGCAATAGGCTTCCGACGTCGTGAGAGGGATCGCCGGCGAGTATCTGCTCCTTCTGTGCTTCCGCCATCGATATCGAAAGATTTTGGAGCAAATGCGGAATTCGTTAGCGATTAGGGTTTGGCGGCATTTTATCCCTCTCCCTACTCGCTGTTCTCCTCTACTTTGTCTAAGGCCTGGTCTAATCCGCATTATCTGCATTTAGGGTTTTATGATGCTACAAGCCCAGCCCATCATATGTGCCAAATTTTGCAGGCACACATTTTTATTATTTCATTTAATTTAGCATCTTCATCCTTGTAAAACTCACAAATATGTTTTAGCAAAACTTTTGTTAAACACCACTAACGAGCACCTTGTGAGTACAGTCAAATAGGTGATAACAACATGGATGACCTCTAGTGTAGTCTAGATGAAAAAAAATCTGACAAACTTGAAACTCTTATTAAACAAGGCCTTGAATTTAAAGACAATTGGACAACCCGCTTTTCCCTTAGTGAGGAGGAGAGCTATGTAACAAAGCTATTGTTGCCAACCAACAACTTCATTCAAATTGATAGGCAAGACTCTCGAGGTAAAATCAAATTAAGTAGACTTATTAGCCTGAAACAATATGCTTTGATCTCAAATAAAAATATATATGATATTTATTAATCTTATCAAGAGTGACCTAGTTTGAGTTAGGCAAGACTCTCTTATTCTTTTGAGTTTTTTTATTGAAGAAATCTTGATGAGTTGTATGTTATTTATTTATATATTTTTTTTGTTATAAACTTTTCTCCTATATTTTTTTACTAGAATTATGCTTTTATTTTCTCTACTTTGCATACCTACTTGATTGATGAGAAAATATGTAATTGGTTTAGAGGTAAAAGGGGAATCCTCTATCATCTTATATCTTCCTTCTGCCTCAACTGGCCCTTTCTAGCCTCATTTTTATCTTCAAAACCAATTGACCCACCCCTTCAATAATTAAGGAATTAAAGTATTATATATGATGTTTACTAATGTTTTATTGATTACTTTTAGAGCAAATACAAAATCCTAAATATGTTTTATAAACTTTTGATTCATATCCTGATCTTACCTCATTAAAAGTCAATCTTTTCAAATCTAATATCTTTCTTCCCAGCATTTCATTTGCTCTGAGGTGAGTTATTAATGACGAGTATGGAATATCAAGGAATTTATCTTGTAATTAGGAGACTACAAGCACTATTTATAGGCTCTCAGGCTCGTATATAGTTTTGGTTTCTTAAGCTAGTAAAATAGTGCCTATAAATATTGTTATTAATTCGATCTCCACTTGCTTTTTAACGTCTGGATCTTTTACGAAGTCTTAAAATATCTAACCAATATAGTTAGTGACCTTTTTTTTTTTAATGATAATTCCTCTGAAAAGAAAGATAAAACAAATTAGTTGAAAGAGTGCTACTGAGGTGCCGCATTGCTGTCAACAGTGCTATTAAGCTAAAAGAATTATTTATATTTTAAACAATGATAATTCTAATGGTCAAATATGAAAATGTAGACTCTTGAGATACTTCTAGAGGTAAAAATAAATCCTAGAATAGACACAACATTCAGAATCTAATTTCAAATATCCAAGGTGAATTCAAGAAGTTTATAACAAATGAAAAATCTATCTTAATTTGAAAGGATCATTGTATTGATAACATACTCGTAGTAAATGATATATATATATATATATATATATATATATATATATAATCCGAATAGAATGACAAGTTTTTCAAAAGTTTAAGATTTCATTAATTTGAATTATTGGGATGAAAATATATTATGTTTATTTTTCATCCACTTCAATTAAACAAATCGGTGGATACTAATTTCTAAAATTAAATTTAAAAAACAGGGAGAAGGCTTAACTTGATTGGAAGATGATTCAACATCTTGATTTAACTCTCGGAGCTAAAATCTTTCTTTAGAAATTTTGTTGGAGCGTACTCCCTACTTTAAATTGATTGTCTCACATCATTTTAGTCAAACTGAGTCGTGTTCTGTTTGTAATATGTTTACTTTACCTATGTATACTTTAAGACTCTTTTGCTCCATCTTATTGGACTTTTCTCCAACAACAAATTAACTTCTCATTTTGTTTCTTTGAGATTTGAGTTAAAGAAAGTTACTACTATAAGGGGGAAGAGTTGAATAAGCATACTACCATATGAATTATACGTTCTATGGTGTCTTTGGTTAAAGACAAACGATGACAAAGTTCACAATAACCTTTTTATTAAGCCAAAAAGGCCGGTTGAACCGGTGTTCGGTCCGAGTTGGATCTGACTCGAGTTCGGTCCGTTGGGTGCGCCGAACTGGCCGGTTTAGAGTATTGTCCGTATTGAAAAGATGAATGGATCTGAGCCCAAGTCGTCCACCATATTTGACCGGCGAAGAGGGTTTTGGTCGAGATCTCCTCCGTCTCCGCTATCGCTCCGATTGGATCCTTCCGCTTGCTTCTTCCCTTTCAGGTAATCCTCTGTCCACGAACTGTAGGGCGTTGTTGCTTCTCTCGATTAATAACAGATGGGTATGATCGAAACAATTGGAGCCCCCTTCATAACTCCAAAGACTAGGTTTCTTTCCTCCAATTCGAGGTTGTCCTTGATTCTTAGCTTATAGAATGGGTTCTTCGATTTTAATCAGCCCGAAACATAAAAAAAGATTGTTTTCTTTTCTCCGGTTAGGTAGATTTCTGTTATTCTTTACGATTCTGCGCCTTTGATTGTCATTGTTGCCATCTATTTGATCAGTTGAATTTTGATATGATTCTGTTAGATGTTTTTCAATGCCAGTGGAGACTGTATATGGATAGTTGTTGCTAAGACTGGACTTTTCTGGTTTTAAAGATGATTGAAATTTGATATGGTCTTCTGAATTTGGGAAAGATGGTGCTAGTCCTAGCGATTGGTGATCTCCACATCCCTCACCGGGCGCCAGATCTGCCAGCCAAATTTAAGTCTATGCTTGTGCCTGGGAAAATTCAGCACATCTTGTGTACTGGAAATCTGTGTATTAAGGTGCTTCTTTTCCACACAAGCAACACCTCCCCTTCAATTATTTTGTATGTTTAGCAAGACTTATATGTAGACATCTCATTGTTTTGCATCAAGTGATCAATATGTGCTTACTTTTGCTGCCTTTGTTTGTCATTGTGGCTCAATTTGTGCCAGAATCCTTGACTGAAAGATGCCTGGTGGAGAGCTGCTTTTGTATGATGTTAGGATTTTTTTTTAATTGGGTTGCTTTTTTTACTACAATCTGTAGTTGATATGTCCTTAGATTTTTGTTATTGCATGTTGTCTTGTTGTGCATTCAAACTCAAAATTTCAGGCTCTAGTGATTTTCATGAGAATGGTGGAGAGCTGCATTTGTATGATGTTAGAATTTTTTTTTAATTGGGTTGCTTTTTTTACTACAATCTGTAGTTGAGATTTCCTTAGATTTTAGTTATTGTGTGTTGTCTCGTTGTGCATTCAAACTCAAAATTTCAGGCTCTAGTGACTTTCATGAGAATGATTGATGAAAATCTTCGAGAGTGATTTTCAAGCTCTTGCAAAAGAAGCTTGGAGAATTTAGGATTAGATTAGTCCATTGCTATTGGTATCTCAAATTTAAAGGGCTCTGATTTTGTAATAGCTATATTTTCACGTGAAATATTGAAAATCAACACTATAAAAGCTCAAGGATCATAGAGCTTTGTGTTTGGGCCATGTTGTGATTCTATCTGTTCATTCAAGGTTACGTGCTAGAGCAATTACTTCTTGATCATAGTTAATTGCACGTTTCCACACTATTAATCTATCTTTCTTGTGTTTATCTCATTGAATTGAATAATATTTTGGATGTAAGGAATCATGTAGTGACAAAGTAATTTGCTTTTATGATTGCTAGAACTTGTTCTTGTTATACCCGAGGAATTTAATTTTGATTATGGTTGGAGTAGTATAGGTCTTGTCTATTCTGACCTACCCCATGCTGAGACGCTAGAACATATCATGATACAATTGAGGGAAGGAGAGGAGCGGAGGAGGTAGGTGTAGGGAAATCTAGGGGCGACATCATATGCGCAGCGGAACAACATAAAACAAAAATCCCTAAATATCCCAAAATGTGTTCGTTGTCGTGCGAAGGTGCGTAAAATCCACGAAACTGAAAACTACGTGTAAGATGGTTATGTTACCTAGGGAGATCGTATATTTTTAAATCCCTGTAGATTTGTAGGAGAGGATGAAGGAGGTCAAGTGTCCTCCTTTCTAGCAGTGATCCACACAGTAGGGTTGCGACGATGCTCCTCCAATCGCTGCCTAAATCTCTACACCTGCTATCTGTGGAGGAGAAGGGGAGAGGAGAATAGGAGGTGGCAACCAAGAAGCCTCTAGCCTATAGGTGTTTGGTTTCCTCCTATTTATAGAGGTCATATGTCAACTTAACCCTAATGGATCCTGCTCTATTGGGTATTGGATCTCCATACAACTACCCAAGCTTCTTAGATTAGTGGATCTCTATCCAATAATCTCTCATTGGCTTTTATTGAATCTCATCTATAGGATCAAATAATTCAGGGGCTTATTGGATATCCAATAAGATAGGGGCTCCGACGGATATCTCATAATTGAACCTCTACTCGTCGCAACGCCTACCATATATGTGTGACCCTCTAGGCCTAATATCGAGCTAGCCATGAGTTATACCTGTCAGAACTCCTTCTGGCTCACTGAATTATTATCTCAATAATAATTCACTCGACTCATCGACTGCGGACGTACTAGGCCACTACGCTGCAGTCCTTAAACGATACAAGGGAATCCAATCCATTGAACTTGTCTATCCTTAGTTACCGTGTATCTATAGTCCCTCATCCATCTAATATCCCAGAGACCGTATACCGGGCATGGTGCTATCAGACTCATACGATTTCTACTCGAGTCACTTTAATCGGATTCTCTCGGAAAACTCTTTCTCTCTCAATCCGAATGACCCTAACCAGAGATTTGTTTGAGCAAGAACACATAAGATATTCCTCTCATGACACGAGAGTGGATGATCCTCTATCGACACTCAATGGTCATTGTAAGGTTGGTTGTCACTCCCGATGATCGACTATATTAGATCTGGAACTTCCAGGCCGATAAGTCCGGTATCAAAAAATGAAGTACTCATATAGGACATCCTTGGTGTCTCAAGTCTAAGGACCAGATACACCACTAAGACAATAGAATTGCTATCTAACAATGAGGTACCATTAACCATCCATTATTCCGTGAGCGGATCAATCAGTGAACTCATTCTCCAATGAGCACATGCACTGTAGCCCTAGTGTCCCCACACGAACAGCTATGAGACCAGCTGACTCCATCATATGGACAAGTATACAGTACACTAGTCTATCCGGTTATTTCGATGTCCCTCTCGAGTAACCTATGATCAGGATTATTTAGGGTCTATGTTTAAAGGCGAATCGGTCTCATTTTCGTGATCTCATCACGATCCGATTCTCATTGCACAGATCAATGGACATCACAATATATATACGCATATATGCGACAAGCAATATAGAGTGATAAAATGTCAAAATATAATAAGAAAAAAAAATGCGTATCATGTCACACGTGTCATCACTCACGTGATTGACTTGCAGGGCACCTATGACTAGCAATCTCCCACTTGACCTAAAGCCAATCACCTATGTGTCTGAGCCTTGTCAGACCCCTATGACACTTAAAGACAATCTGAGACAACGGCTTTGTTAGTGGATCTACGATGTTATCTTTGGATGAAACTCTTTCCTTTGCTACATCTCCTCGGGTCACGATCTCTCTGATCAGGTGGAACCTCCTCAAAACGTGCTTAAACTTCTGATGAGACCTGGGTTCCTTCGCTTGAGCAATCGTCCCGTTGTTGTCGCAATATAAGGGAATCGACTCCTCGTTGCCCGGCACGACTCTTAGATCTGTGATGAACTTCTTCATCCAGACTCTTTCCTTTGCTGCCTCTACTGCAGCAATGTACTCTGCCTCTGTGGTCAAGTCAGCAGTAGAAAACTCGAGTCCGTGTAGCCTTCAACCATGAGGCTACTACCTTCATATACCAGTAAAAGATCATTAGTCATTCTCAAGTACTTAAGGATACACTTTACTGCTTTCCAGTGCTCAAAGCCTAGATCCGCCTGATACTTGCTCATGACACTCAAAGCATGTGCTATATCAGGCCTGGTCCATAGCATGACATATATGATAGACTCTATCGCCGAGGCATAGGATATTCTATCTATGTTTGCCCTTTCTTCAAGAGGCTTTTGGGGCATACTCCTAGAAAACGATGTCCCATGTCTCATCGGTATGAGACCTCTTTTGGAATTTTCCATGCTAAACCTTTTGACAATGGTGTCTATGTACCTAGATTGGGACAAACCAAGCATCCTCCTTGATCTATCTCTATAAGTCTGAATCCCCAAGATATAGGATGCTTCCCCTAAGTCCTTCATGGAGAAGTGTCTAGATAACCAAGTCTTTATTGTGGATAGCATTTCTAAATCATTCCCAATGATCAAGATGTTATCCATATATAACACCAAGAAAGTGATAGCGCTCCCACTTACCTTCCTGTACATAAAAGGCTCATCTTCGTTCTTAACGAAGTCATAAGATTTGTTCATCTTATTAAATCTTATGTTCCAACTTTGGGAAGCTTGCTAAAATCCATAAATGGACCTAAGCAACATACACACCTTATCCGGGCAGTCCTTGGACACGAATCCCTCAGGCTGTATCATATACACCTCCTTGAGGTTGTCGTTGAGGAACGCAGTTTTCACGTCCATTTGTCAGATTTCATAATTATAGTGTGCTATAATAGCCAATAAAATTCGGATGGATTTCAGCATAGCTACGGATGTAAAGGTTTTGTCATAGTCAACACCTTACCTTTGACGATACCCCTTAGCCACTAGCCTTGCTTTATAAGTCTCTACATTTTCATCTACTTCGTTCTTCTTGTTGAAGATCCACTTACAACCAATGGATATAATACCCTCGGGTGCATTAACTAAGTTCCAAACATTGTTGGAGTATATGAAATCCATCTCAGAATTCATGGCTTATTGTCACTTCCCGGAGTCTATACTCGTAATAGTCTCCTCGTAGGTCTAAGGATCAATATCCTCAACATCCTCTCCTCTAATATGTCCCATATATCTCTCAGGAGGATGAGATATTCTATCGGACCTACGTAAATTTAGAACTTTTGTGCTACGTACCTTAACAAACTCGGGCTGTGGAGTGGTGCTTGAGCTAGGTTCTCCAATCTTGCTCAACTCTATCACGCTCCCATTGTCTCCGCTAAGAATGTGTTCATTTTCAAGGAACATCGCTCTCTTGGCTACAAAGACTTTTTGGTCATCGACAAGATAGAAATAATACCCATAGGTTTTCTTGGGGTCTCCCACGAACTTGCACCGCTCCGTCCTGGATTCCAACTTATTGGGGTTGTCTTTTAACATAGGCAGGGCAATCCCAAATCTTAACAACCTTAAGATTGGGCTTCTTTCCTTTCCGTATCTCATATAATGTAGACACTACCAACTTAGTTGGAACTCTATTCAAAAGGTAAGCTGCGGTCTTTAGGGTGTATCCCCAGAATGAGATGGGTAGGTCGGCGAAGCTCATCATAAACTGCACCATGTCTAACAATGTACGATTCCTCCTTTCAGATATATTATTGAACTGAGGTGTATAAGGAGGTATCTATTGGGATAGAATGTCATGGTCCTTGAGGAACTAGGTGAACTCTGTACTCAAGTACTCACCTCTTCGATCTGATCGAAGTGTCTTGATACTCTTTCCAATATGGTTCTCCACTTCATTCTTATACACTCTGAATTTCTCAAAGGCCTCGGACTTGTACTTCATCAAGTACACATGTCCATACCTTGAGAAATCATCAGTAAAAGTAATAAAGTAGTTGTAACCACCTATAGCATGAGTTGCCATGGGTCCAGATACATAACTATGTATGAGTTCTAGTAGCTCAGTGGCTCTCTCTCCAGTTCTACAAAAAGGAGAGTTAGTCAGTTTTCCACGAAGGTAAGGCTCGCAAGTTGCATACGACTCAATCGAATAGATCTAGATATCCATCATTTAGTAATTTTTGAATCCTTCCCTCATGAATGTGACCTAGCCTACAATGTACTTGAAGCTTCTCCAAGCTTCTGTTTCACTCTCTCTGTAAGGTACTCTTTGCAGTTCTTTTTCCAGTGCCCATTTTTGTCGTAGTGGAAGCACTGGCCTTTGTCATTTGCCGAGTCTTTCTTAGCAACCTTTGCTTTACCCGGTCCGCCCTTGCCCTTGCCCTTCTTAAGGGACTTTTCTGCCTTCTTTTTCTTTCTAGTCTCACCAGTATAGAGAACTGATTTTTCTTTCTTGATAGTGCTCTTTGCCTCCCTCAATATATTGAGAAGCTCAGGAAAAGTCACCTTAAGCTTCTTTATATTAAAATTTATTATGAACTGTGAAAAGAATCTGGTAGGGATTGAAACACAAGATCCACACACAAGTTATCCTTTGGGATCATTCATAGACCTGTAAGTTTCTCTATCCACTTAATCATCTTTAGGACATGGTTCTGAATCGATGTCCTCTCAATCATCCAAGCACGGAAGAGGCTCTTGGATATCTCATGTCGCTGAGTCCTTCCCTGTTCCTCAAACAGTTTGCGGATATATAGGAGAATGGATCTGGCACCCATCTTTTCATGCTGTCTCTGTAACTCAAGAATCATGGAGCCCAACATGTAACGCTGAGCAAAAGTAGAGTTATCTAAGTACTTCACGTAACGAGCGATTTCATCCTCGCTTGCCCATTCCTCGGGCGTAGGCATCACTGTATCAAGGATGTACACAATTTTCTCCACCGTGAGAACAATTCTCAAGTTGTGGAGCCAATCTGTATAATTCAGACCAGTGAGACGGTTGACATCAAGTATGCCACGTAAGAGATTTGAAAATGATATTTTCTGAAAATAAAGATGTAGTAGAAATAAATAACATGTAAATTTTGCAGAAAAATAAACAAATAAGAGATTGACTTCTATCTTAATCTACTCCCACTATTTTTTCGTAAAAGACATAACTCCCTCCGGTATGTGAATCGGAGACCCCCAGTAGACCTCTAGTGGGGATTGGGATCCAATCGGCGTCTTAACGTAATGTCGAGGGACTCGACAAATCACGCTAAGCCCGTAAAGGTTGGCAACTCTAGTCGATCACAACTCCTTGTGATTCCCGTCCTATTCGGCCTCCGAACCACCATGGTTTTGAGGGACTCAACCAACCATGATATTCGGTTAAGTCAACACCATCGTTACAAGATGAGTCTGATTCGATGATATACCCTCGAGGGACTCGACCAAGCATACCATGTCCTCAGGTCACCGGTGACATCTTTATGTCGTAGGCAAGATAACGAATCGCGATATACGTGAGCCTAGAGGGACTCGACTAACTCAACTTACGTCAAGAATCGGTCCCTACCTATAACGATGGAAGGCCACGTGGGTCAATCTAATTGCCTCACGTTTATCGACAATATTATCGAGAGAGGGGATTTTGATTTGGTCTCATAATATGATATGTTACACACATATATATTTAATATATATCTACATCGCATGCAAATATATATACATATCTAGTAGGTGTATAAGCAATCACGCATCATATGAGCAATCACACCAGATAATCATTGACCACAGCCTACTGTGATTAAGCCCAAACCAATGGGCCTAATCACTCACATCAAGATCTATGTGTGCAGTGGTGCATCTCTATGCCCTGTAATCGTCCATCTCGTCCTTGTCGGTTTTGTCGGCATCTTGACGCATCTCCATGGATCACGATTGTTTGTCTCGGCCTCGTGGGTCCCGCTATCGCTTCCATGCTCCCGCTACACGTCCTTGTGTGATTATAACTTAATTATAGGCACGTAGGCCCGACAATAAACGAGAAAAATAAAGACTCACAGGACTACTAGATAATAATAATAATAATAATTTAAAATTTTAATTAATTAATAATTTCTGTAATTCAGGACATGTAGAGAATTTTTTGAATTATGAGGGGTATTTTGGTAATTTGGAAAAAAAAGATAGAATTCGGAATTTTTAAAATTCTGAGGGGCAAATTTATCATTTTTCCAAAAAGCCCTAATCCCCTTTCTCCCCTGCTATGTTACAGCGAGCTGCCGGCCCTACGTCGACCGTAAGTCTGTTGCAAGCAGGTCGCCGACTTGGTGCTGCAGGCAAGCTGCTAGCTTCGTGCGCCTGCACACGGATTGGCAACGTTGCTATCTGCGAGGGTAGCAACAGTTGCTGCCCTTTCTCGCTTTTGCGTCAACGATTTTGATGTCAAAAGATTTTCTAAAACAAAACACACGTAGTTCAAAACCAATCTTTCGCGCGAATAACCTAGCTCTGATACCACTATAGGGAAATCTAAGGGCGACATCACATGCGCAACGGAAGAACAGAAAACAAAAATCCTAAAATTTCGCAAAATATGTTCGTTGTCGTACGAAGATTGATGCGCAAAATCCACAAAACTGAAAACCACGCGTGAGATATTTATGTTACCTAGAGAGATCGTATATCTCTAAATCCCTGCAGATCTATAGGAGAGGATGAAGGAGGTCAAGCGTCCTCCTCTCTAGCGGTGATCTACATAGTAGGGCTGCGACGACGCTCCTCCAATCGCTGCCTAAATCTCCACATCTGCTATTTGAGGAGAAGGGGAAAGGAGAATAGGAGGTGACAACTAAGAAGCCTCTAGCCTATGGGTGCTTGGTTCCCTCCTATTTATAGAGGCCCTTGTCAACTTAACCCTAATAGATCCTGTCCTATTGGGTATTGGATCTCTATCCAACTACCCAAGCCTTTTAGATTAGTGGATCTCTATCTAATAATCTCTTATTGGTTTTTATTGGATCTCATCCATAGGATCCAATAATTCAGGGGCTTATTTGATATCCAATAATATAGGGTCTCCGGCGAATATCTAATATTTGAACATCTACTTGTCGCAATGCCTACCATATGTGTGTGACCTTCTAGGCCTAATATCGAGTTGGCCATGAGTTATACCTATCAGAACTCCTTTTGACTCAGTGAATTATTATCTCCATAATAATTCACTCAACTCATCAACTGCGAACGTACTAGGCCACTACGTCGTAGTCCCCAGACGATACAGGGGAATATAATCCATTGGACCTATCTGTTCTCAATTACCGTGTATCTATAGTCCCTTATGCATCTAATATCCCAAAGATCGTATACTGGGCATGGTGCTATAGACCCATACGGTTTCTACTCGAGTCTCGCTCTAATTGGATTCTCCTGGAGAACTCTTTCTATCTCAATCCGAATGACTCTGGCTAGGGATTTGTTTGAGCAAGAACACATGGGATATTTCTCTCATGACACCGAGAGTGGATGATCAATCCTTTATCGATACTCAATAGTCCTCGTAAGATTGGCTGCCACTCCCGATGACCGGCTGTGGTAGATTTGAAACTTTCAGGCCTATATGTCCGGTATCAAAGAATCAAGTACTCATATAGGAAATCCTTGGTGTCTTAAGTCTAAGGACCATGTACTCCACTGAGACAACGAAATCGTTGTTGAACAATGAGGTATCATTAACTATCCAGCATTCCGTGAGCGGATCAATCAGTAAACTCATTCTCCAATGAACACCTGCACTATAGCCCTAGTGTCCCAACACGAGCAGCTATGAGACCAGCTGCCTCCATCATATGAACGTGTATACAACACACCAGTCTGTCCGGTTATCTCGATGTCTCTCTCGAGTAACCTATGACTATAATTATTTAGGGTCTGTGTTTAAAGGTGAATCGTCTTATTATCGTGATCTCATCACGATTCGATTCCCATTGCACAGATTAATGAACATCACAATATATATGCATATATGCAACAAGCAATATAAAGTGATAAAATGCTAAAATATAATAAGCAAAATGAATGCGTATCATGTCACACATGTCATCACTCACGTGATTAGCTTGCAGGGCACCTATGACTAGCAGGAGGAAGAATTAAGAATGAAAAAGAAAGAGGAAAGAGGAGGCAGTGGAGGTGTGCCGGAGCGAGTAGTGTGCATGCAGCTAGTGGAGGGCAACATGTCTTAGATACACTGTGAAGACCTGCAACATGTGAAGTCTTGTCCATGCAATCATACGTCATTTCAATTTGTTCATGCCCTAGGCAACATATAAGGGGCTAATAATAGGCTTGGTAGTTTCATTTTGGTTGGATCTTGGATAAAGTGAAGTTCGCAAGTGGTCACCACACATGCAAAACTACTAAAAAACGAGGCCTTCAACTTGCAAAGATGCCTCCACATGCGAAGGGTAGATGCCAACCATCTCAATGCCCTTGGACCACCCAGGTAGCATAGTGTCGGATGGGGCTCTAGAGTAGTGTCTAGGGTTCACAGGAACTTTCTATGTGGTGGGCTAGCCTTAAAACCCTTTGTCATGCAACCATTTCAAATGAGTAAAGCGTGTCCATTTTATTTGCTAAAGTATTTTGCTGAGTTATGCCTGTGTGATCCAAGATGCACTTTAGAAAAGGGATGATGGCTGTTCTCTCGTTTTCTCTTTTGCTTGTTAGATTGCAAGGTTTCAGGGAGGTTGACCCTTTGTGAGTAGGTAACACAAGGTGTAGCATGACTTAAGGAAAACGTCTATGGTAGATTGTACCAAAGCAAGATAAGCACAAAACAACACTCAAAAGACTATATGGGAATCAACAAGGCTGCATAGAGGGCATCCCATATGCATGTCTAGGGATCACAGGAACTTTCTACGTGGTGGGCTAGCCTTAAAACCCTTTGTCATACAACCATTTCAAATGAGTAAAGCGTGTCCATTTTATTTGCTAAAGTATTTTGCTGAGTTATGCCTGTGTGATCCAAGATGCACTTTAGAAAATGGATGATGGCTGTTCTCTCGTTTTCTCTTTTGCTTGTTAGACTAGACTGCAAGGTTTCAGGGAGGTTGACCCTTTGTGAGTAGGTAACACAAGGTGTAGCATGACTTGGAAAACGTCTATGGTAGATTGTACCAAAGCAAGATAAGCACAAAACAACACTCAAAAGACTGGGAATCAACAAGGCTGCATAGAGGGCATCCCATATGCATGATCTTTTGGGGAAAACGAGGATAATGACATGGGGAAGTGATCAAAGTTGCTTAGAGGAGCAGGCATATGAAATTTGGAGTTCGAAGGAATGACCAACCCATCTCATGAGAGGCACCATAAGGATACGTGAGCTAGGAAGAACACCTGAGTTCGATATATGACTCTATGTTGTCAATCTTTCTTGACATCGTGTTATGCAAGTGAGAGCTTTGCAAAGGATAAGGTCGTGCATGTAGGGGAATAGTTGAGTGATGACAAGGAGAATTGATGATTCGAAGAATTTGGTACTCATGCAAAGGCTTTGTGTGTTGGCTAAAGGTTGCTTGTGAAGCATAAAGTCACTCTCTTTGGCATGAAGGAAAACAAATGTAGTAAATCCCTAAACTGAGCAGCAGATTCAGTATTTTGCTAAGTGACGTCAGTACAATGGAGAACTACAAAAATGAAATGTCATGATGTACCAAGTGCTTTTGCAGTGGTGGAATAGTCACATGTTTATTCGTTGCAAACTATTCCGATTACATGGAGTATTGCTAGTAGATGCTGTCCTTTGAAACTTTTAAGGAAGTATGCAAAGAAGAAAGTTGGTTCAATGGGCTGGAATTCCAATGGGAATGTCCTGATTTTTTGCAAGTGCATCTATGCAAAGGATCGTACATTTCAAGGAAATATCTCAAAATATGGTGCACTTAACACTTGTGGTGATCTTTCGAGATGAAGAGAAGGGAAGCAAAGACAAAGGCTCTGTAAAGCTCAAAGAATGTTGGAACCGAGCAAGCGACATGGCATTATTACATGATCTCGCATGAGGTGATGCTTTTGTAGATGCATTAGTCAAGTGATGGAGCAAGTAAAGACAAAGGCATACAACGAACTTATGAGGGATGCTATCGAGCTCAAATCAGGATTGATCCATGTCGTGGCAGATGCAAGGACCACAATTATCTCAATACAGGCCAAGGAGCAAGCAACTGAGTTTGGACTTGACGAAGGGCATGAGCCTTATGAAGGGAGTCTACTTAGAAGATAAAAAATGGAGTGTAATCATCATGGCTAGTGTTTTTAAAAGTGTTAGATGCCAAAAGGTGCTAAGGTCCAAAAATGCCCAAGGTGCAAGCGAAGCGAGGCGCTCTAGAATATTAAAATATAAAAAATATATATTATGATTAATAAATATGATCATGAAAATAAAAATATCACATCAAATTGAAATCATATAAAGTACCAAATCACATTGTCCGTCTTCTAATAAGAAAAATATCAAAATAGTAAAGTTTTACATCAAATTCAATGATACTCATAATCAACATCATTATTCTCAAACTTATCATCATCTTCCTCTTCCTCTTGTTTGTCTTAATCAAAATAGGTTTCCTCCTCTTCAACAATGATAGGTGATGAACTTGAGGCTTTTGCTCTCATTTTTACTTTCGTCATTTGTTTGGTGTATGTCTGCAATTTTTCGACACTTGAGGCTCTTGTCACATCTCCCTATATCAAACTATTATCTTCAAATAGAAGTTCATCTTCAGCATCTTGCGAGTTCATACCTATTTACCCTACCAACCACTTATTTGAGTCATCAATATCTTATAATACGATTGAATCAATACTATTTCGCAAATCATAACGAGCCTTCAGTGCTTGATTATATTTTATATGGATTATATCATGTAATTGTTGATGTTGTAACCGATTCTTTCTTTTTGTGTGAATTTATCATGTCATACGAATTAAAGATATATTAATACATCTATCTAAAAATAAATAGATTAGTTGAAACAAAGATATTCTTATATACTTACATTCTTAAAGAAACTTTAATTTCACTCATAACCCGTAGCACTACAAGTCAAATTAAGAATTTTATAGTTAATTACTATAAGTTCGGGGTGAAATTTTCAAATAGACCCCACTATTCAGTTGCAAATTTTAATTTTATTATTAACAATAATGTATTATATACATTAACATAATGTTAATTATATAAAATTATAAATACTTGGAGATTTAGTTGTCCTCGATCGAACTGCAATAAGAATTTTAAAAAGACCCTCAACATTCTTATATCAAAATAATTCGTGTATTATTTTATTTTGCATCTCAATGCTTGGAACCAATCTTGCAATGCACTGATATAATCGAGTTGCAACTTTTACATCAAGCTCAATGAAAGAGTTCTTATAGAAGAATTCTGGATTTAAATAATGTCTCGCTGCATGTAGTGAATGATGAAGTTGACATTCTCATCTTTTGTCAATGATTGCAAATATATCCTTATACTTTTCTTCATTTTCACCAAAAGATTTTTGAATCGTTTCGTTGGTTCTATCTATAGCCTCGTAAATATATTCTATTACAAGCTTCTTTTAATTATCTACAAATCAAAGGAATCGAACAAGAGGGTCTATTACCTTTAATATATAAATTACATGATTCCAGAAGGATGACAATAAATAATATCACTGGTCCTCTTGCCTTTCACTTCTTTTGCCCATTTACTTGTTACTCATTTCTTCGAGGTAAACATGTTTCTCAGATTGTGCTTTTGACGGTGCACACTTTGTAATGTCAAAAATGAAATAGCAAATCGAGTGACATCATATCTTACCAATTCTTTGTTACGTGTGAATTCTCTCATCATATTCAAAGCCCCGGTATGATTGTAGAGAAATCCAACGATAAAGATTGTCCTTTCTAAAGTATTCTTGATGTCATGACTCTTTTCGATATCCTTTAGTATTAGATCAAATGCAATGTGCCGCGCATGGAGTCTAGTACAAATGGTCTTTTTGTTGAAGTAATTTACGTAAGAGGATAATAAAATTGATAAGACTTAAGAATCACATAATTCTTCCATTCAAATTGGAGACGAAGAGTAATTAAAAGTTTAAAAAATTCAAAAGATAAATCTTACTAGCTAAAACATAGTTGCTTCCATTGTCGGTCATAACTTAGATGATATTTTTGTTCACTAATTTCTTCTAAAAACTTGTCAAACAACTCATATATTTTTTCTCCATATTTCATAAAAGAATATGTATCTATTGACTTCACTAACAATGTTCCAATTTTTTCTCCAAACTTGTTAAGCAACTTATGTATCTTTTCTTCATATTTCATAAAAGATTTATCTATTGACTTCATAAACATGGTTCCTAAAAAATAATTTATCATAAAATTAATTATACTCTTTTATCTTTTATCGGTCCAAGCATTTGACATATTAGAACAATCATGCTTTACCCATGATTCTTTGTGGTCCTTCAATAAGTCATTTGTATACTCCAACACTTTCTTTAGTAATGGAACTCTCAACTTATGACAGCTTGGAGATTTTAATCTCCTATCATATCTTTCAATAGCTTCAATTATCTATTTAAAACTGTTTGAACGACAAGCATTAATGAGAATTTTAGCATGATTAAAGAAGTGAGTAATATGTTGAATCGTTCTTCCCCTTATTTCCTTATCACAAGTATCACTTATATTTGTTTGCCTAATTTTGCTCCCGTTTGACCTTGTTGCTTCTGTGGTTTTTGATACATATACAAGTCCATCAGTTCTTTTTAACCTTCTTAGCAATCACAACTTCTTTTCCTTTGACACTTTCTGAATGATCTTCCTCTTCTTTATCATCTCGAATATGTTGAACACCATTCTCAGGTAAAATCTTATGAGACTCATTCCTTTGTGTCTTAGTCATATTAGCTAGCAACTTTTCTTTTACATCAGGTGAACACTTTTGGCATGCTGATGTATTCTTGAAGTTACCTACTTGATGTTGCTTTGCACAGAAAATGCCACCTTTAATAGTCTTCTCACAAAAAATATGAGTCACTACACTAAGATCTTTAGGATCTTTTAGATAATTGTATTTCCAACGGGGATCTTTTAGAGTTTTTTGACGAATCTTCTGAATTATTTTGTACACTTGCTATTATTCTTGAAATATAAAAATGACCAAATATCAAAGGCAATATACATTAAGAAAAATGTCAATAACAACATATCATTTGGTATGCTGCAAGCCTACAACTATAGAATGCTAACTGTTATGCTCTAAGCATAGTGTTTTCAAAAGAGGTGAAATTTTAGGTGGATGCTAACTTCTAAGCAGTGTCATTTTTTAATTGCTATTATGTTTTACAGTGTTTTATGTAGTGTTTTGATATCAACATGATATATGTGGCTAAACAGGTTTCTACTGATGGTGATCTGTGCTAAACAGATTTTTAACCGGTGCTAAATAGTTCCAAAGAGGGGATTAATCAGTGCTAAACAGTTCTAAAGAGGGGTTTAATCAGTGCTAAACAGTTTTAAAGAGGGATTGAGAAGAGGAGTAACTGGCCTATAGAGGAAGGTGGGGAAGGAGAGAGCGGTGGGGGAAGCTGCAGACAAAGGCATCCATGACGGAGGAAGCTTCAAACGAAGGCGGTGGTGGTGGAGGAATCTGTGTACAAAGGCGTCGACAATAGAGGAAGCTTCGGATGAAGGCGGCGGTGACGGAAGAAGCTGTGAATGAAGGTGATAAAGATGGAGGAAGCTTCGGACGAAGGTGTCGGTGGCGGAGGGAGCTATGCACGAAGGCAGAGGTGGCAGACGTAGGGGCGGGGTGGGGGGGTGTTTAATGTTAGGACTCTTTAGTTGGTTTGATTGAACCAACTTGCCTATATAATTGAACCAGGCACGAACACAAGCCACCTTCACTCGGGCACTCGCCCGTGGCACCTAGCGCCCGGACTCAAGTGAGCGCCCAGGCGATGCTTCAACAAATTGCATCACATGGAGGTTGTGTGAGGTGCTTGGGCCACACCTGAGCAACTAGGTGAAAGCCCGAGTGCCTATTAAAAACACTGATTATGACACTTTCCTTATACATAGGTCGAGGAAATGAACACTTACAATGGAACGAATGGAACCATGTTGTTTTCCTCATTGTAATAGGTGAAATTTTAGGTGGATGCTCTAAGCATAGTGTTTTCAAAAGAGGTGAAATTTTAGGTGGATGCTAACTTCTAAGCAGTGTCATTTTTTAATTGCTATTATGTTTTACAGTGTTTTATGTAGTGTTTTGATATCAACATGATATATGTGGCTAAACAGGTTTCTACTGATGGTGATCTGTGCTAAACAGATTTTTAACCGGTGCTAAATAGTTCCAAAGAGGGGATTAATCAGTGCTAAACAGTTCTAAAGAGGGGTTTAATCAGTGCTAAACAGTTTTAAAGAGGGATTGAGAAGAGGATTAACTGGCCTATAGAGTATGTTGGGGAAGGAGAGAGCGGTGGGGGAAGCTGCAGACAAAGGCATCCATGACGGAGGAAGCTTCAAACGAAGGCGGTGGTGGTGGAGGAATCTGTGTACAAAGGCGTCGACAATAGAGGAAGCTTCGGATGAAGGCGGCGGTGACGGAAGAAGCTGTGAATGAAGGTGATAAAGATGGAGGAAGCTTCGGACGAAGGTGTCGGTGGCGGAGGGAGCTATGCACGAAGGCAGAGGTGGCAGACGTAGGGGCGGGGTGGGGGGGCGTTTAATGTTAGGACTCTTTAGTTGGTTTGATTGAACCAACTTGCCTATATAATTGAACCAGGCACGAACACAAGCCACCTTCACTCGGGCACTCGCCCGTGGCACCTAGCGCCCGGACTCAAGTGAGCGCCCAGGCGATGCTTCAACAAATTGCATCACATGGAGGTTGTGTGAGGTGCTTGGGCCACACCTGAGCAACTAGGTGAAAGCCCGAGTGCCTATTAAAAACACTGATTATGACACTTTCCTTATACATAGGTCGAGGAAATGAACACTTACAATGGAACGAATGGAACCATGTTGTTTTCCTCATTGTAATAGGGGATGGCTCATCCAGCATGGTGCCAAGGTCAAAGAGAGCTTTGAGGCACATGCACCATATGTAAACAATGTAATTTACAATGGAACCAAGGTAGGGAGATCTATCTCAATTTATAGTAGCGAAGTTGGAGACAAGAGGTCTTGACACGAGGTAAGAGGCCGTAAAGTAGATGTAGGTACTTGTGAAGAATATTTCAACATGTTGCCATTTTAGTGCTATGAGAAAATCCATAGAGAAGTAATCCACAACGAATATTGTGTTGGGGGGTGAGACCTAAAATCTATATATTGGCACAAAGATCGTTACTAAAGTAGGAGGAACTACAAGGCTTGTTGAGCAATGGGTTGGCCAAAAGGTAAACTTCTTCTATGGGTGGTCCGATGTCGTGGGGGTAATTCAGGTGGATGAATGTTGATTGCCAATGGAGCAAGGATAATGCAGAAGTGACAAAGGGCACACATGGAAGGATGTAGTCCGAGTATCCAACACTAAATGTGAGGGGTGGCGATGCAGGATCAATTCGAGGCGATGCGATACATTGATAAGTCCCAAGAGGGACTCAATTATCTGGAGGAATGATTTAAGCTATTAGGAGCTTAGTTTGGGTGGCAATACAGAGAAAAGATGGGCCATTGATTCAAGGATTGAGTTTTATTGTACCACAGAGGCTAGTCTTCCATGCCTATGTCAAATTTCCAAGCCTTGGGCATCAGCGGATAAAGAGCAATACGATAGAGGTGGATCTTACGAGTGCATACCAATAAGTCTAATTAGGGACTTGATTATATAGAGCTATGATAAAAGATTTTGGATGATAAACTTTTTCAGAGCTCGAATGTTTGCTTGCTTGGATTTATTCGTCGATTGCACCTAGGTTTCCTTAAGCGAACAATAGAGTTACCTCAAGCCCAACAACATGATGATGGAGGCCATACATGGGAGTTGTAGTCTCTCTTTCTTTCAAATAGAGGTGAACTCTTAAGGGAGTGCCATGTTATTCATGAAAAAAAGGAAGAGGGATGAGATGCATGATGATAGGTAGTTATTCGTAGGGCACTTCAGGTTAATACGATGGTGGTTTACCAAGAAACAAAGGAGCAATAAGCGATGTTGCACCCTAAGCTGTATAGAGGTGGCAACAAAACTTATACTAAAGGAGATACTACCTCAAGGAGACAACTAGAACAAGTGCATTATTTGCTTCATTTGAGTCATAATTTTGCTCGTTTATGGGCAAACACTTCCTGCATTCGAAAGTGCAAGGCAGAGACGAAGTGAAATTGAGGAGACAACTTAATGCAAGGAGTGTACCTCGAGGAGGCCGGTGACCTTGCCTTCAACTTTATAGAGAATGGACGAAATCAAGTATCCCATTTCTCTTAATTATCCCGTCAAGGAGCTTTGCACACTTTAAAAGTCTCTTAGAAGTGCACTTCAAAGAAAATAACCGTTAAATCCTCAATGTTGGTGATTGTTCTCTTCATTTCCCAAGAGAGTGATATCGAAAAGCCAAGGTGATGGAAACCTACTTGGAGACGATGACTAAGGGATGAACCATAAAGCAAATTTTATATAGAAAGGCCTCAAGTCAAGTTTTGTATGGCCACGCAGGTTAAACTCCAATAGACATCTAACCAAATTTAGTCGACGCAAGATGTTTGAGGGATTAATATGCAATAATGTTCTTTTTCATTCATCAGATCGATTTATAGGTACTAGTGAGGACAACTCGACCTAGCACACATTTGAGTCAATCACTAGTGAGTTAAAGCAACATATTGTAATATACTGATCAAACTTTGACTACTCAATAGCAACGTGACCAACTAGGCACCAAAAGGTGAATTGCAGCCAACACAGGATTGAAGATGCAGTGGTAGTTTGCACTGCGTTCTCTTGTCATTACCATGGGTTATGTTGCAGGTTCTTAAGGAGAGCATGAGGTTTTGAGGAGGTTGACTCTTTATTGTATCACATGGGTGTCATATAATTTAGACAAAATCAGCTAAGTCCATGATAGTCAAGCGGCGGGCGGTGGGCGTACAAGTAGTGGTCGATAGGCGATGGGCATGCGGGCAACAATGGGTGGAGAGTAGATCGTGACTCTTTGTGAGGAGTCATATCATAGCCCTGGTGCAATTTAAAGTAAAAATATATAATGAACCAGATCGATGAGCAATTGAGCATGCAGGCGGAGAGTAGATCACAACTCCTTGTGAGGAGTCATGACCTAACTATTAGTTTAGAATTGCATGTATGGTTTTAGTGGTATTAGCTGAACAAACTGCAAAACGTCTAAGAAGGATGGAGGATTTATCAATGGTGTTTCATCTGACACCTTGTATTACTATGCTTTGTCTTGCGTTTGTGTCAAACTTAACTTTATCTATAGATATTGTGTACTACATTTATGGTAATCTCACCATTTTGCACATGTTTATTCTTGCACTGTTAGGTTACAGATTTTTCTAGGTGATTAAGTGTTTGGTTTTATTTGTTGAATATGTTGAGCAATTTGGTTTATATCATAACTCTAGGGTTTTGAAAGAGAACAAAGGAAAATGGATTATTTCTCTGTGTGATTGTCTTAAAAGTTGACAAACTTGTTAAAATTTCATCTTCAGGAAGTTCATGATTACTTGAAAAGCCTTTGTCCTGACTTGCATATTACTCGAGGTGAATATGATGAGGATGCTCGTTATCCAGAAAATAAGACTCTCACGATTGGTCAATTTAAGCTTGGGCTTTGCCATGGTCATCAGGTTTGTTTTCTTTGCTCTTTCATGTATTTTTCAGTAACCTATCTTGTAAGTCAAATATGCTTATATTTATTCTTTTAGTATGCTGTATACATCAATTTCTGCAAAATCAACTAGTGACATGGCATGTAAAGTTATTAATCAATGCCATGCTTTATATAGCTATTACATCAACACACTGTTTAGAATGATATGAAAAATTATGTGACAAATTTGTGAGTTCCTTAGCCTCACATGAAGACTGAAGTAATTGCCTGCATTTGCTTACATTCAGTTTATTTAGGATCAGAGAGTCAGAGAGGCAGATACATATTATGGATCATTTAAGAAACATGGACATTTTTCTCTCTGTTATATCTCACAGAACATGACCTCTACAAAAGCATGTTTCTTAGGCTCTCGACTCTGCTTTCAGATGGGAAAAAGTGCATTTACTTTTGTGTTAGAAATCTTCGATTTATCAGTTTTCTGAAACAATGTGCATCTCTAGTAAAGCTTCATCTGAGGGATTTGCCAGATAGGATCCTAAATGAACATTTGGACAGGTCTATCTTGAGTTGATGTTCCGGTTTCTTTTTTCTTTCCCCAAAAAATGAATGCTTTCACACCTATATGGGAGACTTGGTTCATTTTCTTTCATCCTTGAAACATCGATTCTCATGGAATTAAAAGAACCACCATCTTTTCTCCAAGACAACCACTTTAAGTGGCACAGGATTTATTAAAACAATAAGATTATAATTCTTTTTTTTTTGTATTTTATTAGATGTATAATTCTTTTGTTTTCATTTATGATTCTATACTTATTTCGAAGAGAATGAAAAGTTTCTATAGTCAAATACGGCTTATTGTGCATTACCTTTAGCTTTGTTATGCAAGTAATTAGATTTCTTTTTTCCTCTGGCATATCTGTTCCCTATAGGTTATAATTTTTGTTGTAGTTAACCCTGATCATCAATGTTGTTTTGAAAATTACTATATTCTCATATTTGGTACTTGCATAATGTTGAATAAGTTGTGTGATTGGTGTAAAAAATTCTTGTTTGCTTATTACTTCAAAAATCTATTTGTAATTTTACATCTTGAAGATGTTATAATATTGCTCCCTTTATTTGTAATTAAATTTAAACAGACACTTTTCACTGAATAATTTGGCTTAGACTATTAAGTCATGGAAGGTCGACAACTTTGTTTATGGCATGTGCAACCCTTATTATCTTGAAATTGTCTAGGAATTAGTACAGGATTTGCTATTATAAATTAGGATGAGATTTTTTTTTCAAGTAGTTCAGTTTTATACACAGCTAAGGTAGATATTGGAATCATTCACATGATTTCTTCCAATTCACAAGTCATTTTCACCTTTTGCTTTTCTTATATTGCGGAGTTGTTATTTTTCACCCATGTTTCATGTTGCCGTAATTAATAAATAGTTTCATTCTTGATTTATGCATATAATCAAGAATGTTGGATGTCATCTGATAGGCTGACTTCAACTAATCCCGATGTTGTTATAAAATGATCTCGTTTTTAATTTTTGCTAGATTTTGTAAGAACACATTTTATAAGGTGTACACATTCGGCTTATAGACTGTTAAGTTGTCAACCTGATGGTGATTTCATAACTTTGTTTCAAGAAGATGCAAGTCTTCTTATCATCTTGAATTTAGTCAAGGACAGTTTACGCGTTGACTTTTGGTTGACATCATTATCTACCAAGGATTTGTTAATTTCTCTTTCAAATAGTCTCCCTAAAAGTTTCTTCGTGTAGACACCTGAAATTAAAAGTAACTCCCATGACCCTTTTTTGGTTCCCACCTGTCTGTTTGTTACTTTTCAAGCATGTCCGAGTGGTTATTGGTGACCCATTTTTCATGTTCGCTGTGCTCATCAGTTCATTCTTGATTTATGCAGATCATCCCATGGGGTGACTTGGATTCATTGGCCATGCTTCAGAGGCAATTGGATGTAGATATCCTTGTAACTGGACACACTCATCAGTTCAAGGCCTACAAGCACGAGGCCGGTGTCGTCATAAACCCTGGCTCTGCAACTGGTGCATATAGCAGCATAACTTATGATGTCAACCCAAGTTTCGTGCTAATGGACATTGATGGTCTTCGTGTCGTAGTTTATGTTTATGAGCTTATTGATGGAGAGGTAAAGGTTGACAAGATCGACTTCAAAAAAACTGCCAATACCCAGTCTGCTCACTAATCTTCTGCAGATTACAACCTTGGTATTTCTGGTTTGGTTGTTTGAATGTGCTGACATCTATCATGTGGTTGAGTTGAACTATTGGATTGTGAACCTTGATTTGCTTTTTAACAATTGCATTTCAAGTTCTTAACACATTATTGTAGCAAAGTTCGCATGGTTGGGGTTCTTTTTTGGGTTTATTTGTCTTAACTTTTACTTTTCAGAGGATTAGACAATCCGACAGAAATGAGAAAGTTGTTTAGTGGTGGGCAAGCAGTTGAAGCAAACAGTAACATAATCTCATAATGACAAAACACCGTGGTGAATCGAACGAGACTGGAGGTAAGACGAAATTGAGATCACAACATGGGAGACCAACTTTGTTCACAATAAAATAGTTTGCAAATAACACTTGTCATATGCAAATGATGTGACCATTGCATTTCCTATCCGGAAAGCCCTCGTAGATTAAACAGATGTTCAAAGCTATGATTTAAATGCCTTCTCATGTGTAAAACCGGTGAACAAAAAGTTCAATAGTTTTAGGGGGGAAACCACTAATAAACAGAAGACATAATCTAGTGATGATTGTAAAATTATGCTTCTTTTGTTTACTTTTACATATTAGCCATCATCTGTATTCAATTTGATCTAACCTGTATCCGAGAAGACCTACCTATTCGGCCATAATAGAAAATATGGTCCCCACAATCCCCTCATATTAAGGTAATGAAAATATCATTATTCTGAGCCTTCCACATTAATTAAAAAGTCTGTGCAATAAGCAACCTCAAGGTCAGAGAAGAACAATCAATGAATCCCTTGAGCTATTTCCCAACGCTCAATGAATCCAAAAACTTTAAACTGGACACCATTTACTTTGTTATCAAGAAATTGAAAAACTGTTAATAGTGAAATCACATTGGAAAGAAACATACACAATAGAAACATACCCAGCATCAACACAAGTAGCAAACGGAAGCTGTTATAGTGAAATCACATTGGAAAGAAACATACACAATAGAAACATACCCAGCATCAACACAAGTAGCAAACGGCAGGACGGACCAACAATACCAAGCAATGGAAAGACCCATCATAATAACAAGCCTAACCAAAACGTCACCTACCATGAATGAGCTTCCAACACAAACAAATAACACAAAGAATCACCCAAGTTTTGTAAAGCATTCCACATTAAATATAAGAATAAACATGCAGAGAAACGAGAAAATTATATGTAGATGTTGGTTGCCAAATCCATTTTTCATCATTGGGTTTAAGGCCAAATCCATAATACCACATAAATAACCTCATCACTAAAACATTGCATAAGCAACTCAAAATCCCATTGGTTGTCCTTAATGAAACAACTCACCGTAGCATCCAAATCCAAACAAAAATCTGAATTCAGACAGGAAGGTTTTGGAGAAAACGGAATGTCAACAAGGAAACTAAAAAACCATTCTAGTTATCATGCAAGACGCTCACAAAATTTACCATTCCCAATCAATTTATACAAGCATATAATTTTTTTTCATCAAGATTCTTCCAGAAATAGTGCAGCACAAGTCTTTTGATATTAAGATTATCCAAATTCCTCTGAAATTCTTGAAAATTAGTTCTAGATTGAGGTTTGACATGAATTTTTCAAAGCCTAAAATGGTTTTTTTCACTAATTTTAGCATATTCAAAGCTAAAATTATGCTAAACTTGCTTTTTTGTTTTTGAATGAATCTTGAAGCCTACAAAATATTTCTATATTGTTGTATAAAGTTTTAGAATGAATCTTGAAGATAAAATTTTTTTTGAGTATATATTATACTATTTTTGACTGATGTTACATTATCTTTGAAAATTTAACTCGAGTCATTTGAAATCAAAATTATCTAAATTTACATGAAACTCTTGGATATTAGTTCTAAAATTAGATTTCAAAATTTTGAAATTTTTGTGAACTTAAAATGGTTCTTTTCCCAAATTTCATCATATTAAAGGTTGAAATTATGTTAAATTTATACTTTTTTTATAAATTAACAATTTATTTCATAGATTTGCAGCCTAAATAATCATTTTATATACTTGTATAAATTTTTTGAATGAATCTTAATAAAATTTATTTTTGAGCTTGAGTTACATGATTTTGGAATGAGGTTATACTATTTTTAAATGAAAAATAAAAATATAACCTTATTTAAAAATAATATAACTCAAGTTATCTAAAGTTAAAGAATATCTAAATTCAACTATAACTCTTGAAAATTAATTCTAGAATACCATATGATAATTTTGGAATCTTTTTGAAGTTTAAAATCTTAGGTTGAATTATTTTGAGGAGAAAAAATATTTTATTAATTTGGGTAAAAAATATTTGATTATTTGATCACACTGGATTTAGTTAGTACCATTTTAACTATCCTTGGTCCTCTGGTTTCAAGACTAAATTCTGATTTGATTTGTTCGATATTAATATGGAGATCCCCATGGTCTAACTAGTATTTCCCTCCTCCACAAGATGGAACTCTTCCCTCTACTCAACCATGGAAATTGGAAATTGAAGCAAATGAATTTTTTTATGTCTTTTACTTGCTTCATATTAGATATTCTTCTAATTTGTTTCGACTATGAATTCCTTTTAGACCTATCTTTTAACAGACAGTTGACGTTTGTTAGATTTCTTATTCTATCGAGAATAATAATAACGTTCTGCAGGTGTGGGGTTTCATCTGTTTACATACGGGAGGATGACAATGAGGGTTTTATAACATATTTCTTGATAAATAAAGATAACATCATTACTCTTTATGGGAAAATAATTTTCTCTGTTTAAGAAATGGAATCCTTTGTAGTGGTGACACATAAATGTTCTAATGAAGATGGACGCGGCATGGTAAAAGAGGATATTTGCAAGAAGGATCTTGGGATGCTGTGATAACAGATAAGATCTCTACTTTGTTGAGGAAAATCCTCTAATCTGTTGAGGGAGATCCTCTGTTGAGGGAACCTGTATAAATAAGATAGGAATATGTGAATAATTTCTTCTCTATCTCCTTTCTAACATGGTATCAGAGCCTTGCTATTGATTTCCTCAACGAATGACGGGTGGTATCTTCCTCGTTTGACGGCGATCGTTGCGTCTTCCTCCTTTGCCGTCGCAGCCTCTAAAATCCCAAGGACGCTGCGACATCTTTCGCTGCCGCTTCCCTCTGCATTGAGGCTGACGGAGCTCTTTCTCTATACGCCTAATCGCTGCAGATTTCTTGCAGATTTTTCTCCTACTGCAGCTTCCTTGAGCACCGCTGCAGATTTTGCTGCAGCTTTCTCATCCGCTGCAGTTCCGCCGCATCATCCGCTGCAGTTCCGCTGCATCATCCATCGCATCATCCGCTGCAGCTTCCGCCGCATCATCCGCAGCCGCATCATCCGCAGCAACATCATCCGCAGCAACATCAGCCGCAGCAGCAACATCGCTGTAGCCGCCTCCTAATCGCTGTAGCCGCCTCCTAATCGCTGTAGCTTTCGCAACTGCTGCATCACTGTAGATTTCTCCCATTGTAGTTTCCGTGAGCATCGCTGCAGCTTATGCTGCAGCCGCTGCAGTCTCCTTATTGCTGTAGTCTCCTCATCGCTGCAGTCGCCTCCTCATTGCTGCAGTCGCCTCCTCATCGCTGCAGTCGCCTCCTCATCGCTGCAGCTTCCTCATCGCTTTCCTCCACCTTTTGTGAAAAAAATAAATAAATAAATAAACAGAAGAATGGCTGGGATGTCTTCGTTATCTTCTTCTAATATTCCAGTTCCTATTTCTGTAGGGACGTTCTTCTTCTACAAGACTTATCTCCATCAATGCAGCCATACTAATCCCTTTCAAGTTATCAAAGGGTGGCAACTATGCGTCCTAGCGGGCTCAATTTTCTAATCTCTTATTTGGATATGACTTGCTAGGTTACGTTGACGGCTCATTCAGTTGTCCGCCA
>LVTN01001179.1:73941-88469 GCA_001649415.1 Musa itinerans
ATCATCATCGGTGACGGTAAAAGCCTTCCTATAACTCATACTGGTTTCACAACGCTTCCTTCTGATACTACCACATTTACACTCGATAATGTCTTATGCACCCCTAATATTAAACGCAATCTCATTTCTGTTTCTCAATTTTGCAAACATAACAATACTTCAATTGAATTTTTTCCTGATTCCTTTCTTGTTAAGGACTTGAGCACGGGGGCATCCTTGGTTCAGGGCCCGAATAGAGGCAACATTTATGAATGGCCGTCAGCTCCACAAATAACCCAGCCCACTGTTCATTCTTCCGTTGCGGCTCTAGTTGATGTGTGGCATCGTCGTCTTGGTCATCCCTCATCCCTTATTCAGCAAAAATTACTTTCTCGTTTCTCTCTTCCTATTTTTAAATCGCATAGTTCTATACCGCATTGTGATGCATGTCTCAGTAATAAAAGTCATCGACAACCATTTGGTTTATCTTCCATTTCCACCTCTAAACCATTTGAAATTATTTATACTGATGTTTGGGGCCCTGCCCCTATCCTATCTTTTGATAAATTCAGATTTTATGTCATTTTCGTAGATCACTTCACTAAGTACACATGGTTGTATCCTCTTCACCATAAATCTGACGTTTCGACCATCTTTCCCACTTTTCGGAAGTTGATCGAAAACCATTTTCAGTCTACCATCAAAACGGTTTACTCTGATGGTGGCGGTGAATATCAAGCCCTAGCATCCTATCTCTCAGCTTGTGGTATCCAACACCTCAAGTCTCCCCCGCATACTCCTCAACTTGTTGGCTCCGCCGAACGCAAACATCGGCATATAGTGGAAACTGGGCTTACACTTCTCCATCAAGCTTCCATGCCTTCAAACTTTTGGACGGCAGCCTTTCAAACTGCCGTCTACCTTATTAATAGAATGCCTACGCCAGTCCTACAATACCAGTCCCCCTTTGACACACTATTTCATAAACTCCCAAACCTTCATAAACTCAAGGTATTTGGTTGTCTATGTTATCCATGGTTGCGTCCCTATGCCTCTCACAAGTTAACATCACGATCTAATCCTTGTGTTTTTATAGGTTATTCTCTTGAACATAATGCTTTCCGCTGCTATAATCTCCACACTCACAAAATTTTTATATCACGTCACGTTATTTTTGTTGAGTCTGTCTTTCCTTTTCACAACCATACCTCTCCTACCATGCAGACTACCCCATTAACTATTTCTCATTGGGGTATACCTCCGATCCAACCGGATGCGCCTCCCATAACATCGTCCAGTTCCTCCTCTCATGATCCACATTGTTCTACTCCTCTAGTTCAACAATTGCTCATTCCTATTCCACTTCTCTCTTCCCCGACTATTGGGGCACTTAGTTTAGGATCACAATCGTTCTCTTTACCTCCTTCTCAACCAAGTGACCCTGGCGTACCTCCCCTTGACCCGCCCCGTGTAAATGACTCTCAACCCCTTCTTCCAACAACATAGCCTCCCGATCCTGTAGTCTCCAACCATCCTATGATCACACGCTCTAAAAGTGGAATTTTCAAATCACATCAGGTCCTTGATCATGCTATTGTGGATTCCGCATCTACCACCGTTGAACCCACCACCTTCACTCAAGCCCAAAAATCTCTGCATTGGCGTACCGCCATGTGTTAGGAATATAATGCCCTCCTCCATAACTCAACTTGGGATCTAGTACCCTTTCATCAAACACAAAACATCATCGGGTGTAAGTGGGTTTTTCGAATTAAGCGGAACCCCAATGGCTCTATTGCCCGATATAAGGCACGCCTCGTCGCCAAAGGGTTTCATCAAAGACCTGGAGTTGATTTCACTGAGACATTTAGTCCCGTTGTTAAGCCCACTACAATCAGACTTATCCTGAGTCTTACCACCACTAAGGGTTGGCAATTACGCCAATTGAATGTTAATAATGCCTTTTTACAAGGGATTCTAACTGAAGATGTTTTTATGCAACAACCTCCTGGTTTCACTCATCCTCAGTATCCAAGGCATGTCTGCAAACTTCAAAAAGTCATTTATGAACTTCGTCAGGCTCCCAGAGCTTGGTACACTGAACTTGTCTATCTCCTAACATACTGTTCATGTTAAAGAGGAGGTTGTCATAAGATTGATGATCCATGATGATTAAAATTGTTTGATGGTTATAGAATTTCTACATGGCTAAGTGGTGCTCCTTGATTGCAGTTAAGATTTTCTCAATACGAGGAAATCCTAGATAGTTGAGGAAAATTTTTTCTTCCCACATGTACAAATAAGATATTGTATTCAATTTATTATGGTATGAGAGCCTCTAGAGAGGCCTCCTTTCTCACAGGTAGACGAGAGCAATCGCTCCTCGCCAAGCTCTGCCACCTTTTGAGGAAGATCCTGTGTGACATCTCCATCATGCTCTCTGTTCATCCTCAATAGAGCTTCCTCAGCCACGTCTCGCTGAGCTGCTCCCGTACCTCTCTGGTCACGTCGTTGCTGCTCTGTGGCCTTCTATCTTCATCACCTGCGCCAACCCGGTCAATGAGACGCCCGTCAACAACTCCTATGCACTCGAGAGCTAAGCTGATCTACACATCACAACTTCCTCATCTCACCTATTGCTATTACTGTTGCTGCAGCAATGACAATGCAGCTTCCTTGTTGATTTGCGGCAACAGCCATCGCCGAAGCAACAACATCACTACCTCCTCTCATTGCTGTGGACGCTTTTGACGACGATTTGCTCTCAATCTGATCCTATGCTTGCGCTTGCACCAAAAACGAAGATTATCTTTTCTACTCTGCAAACAACAACTGCTCTTGGTAACGATCTTCTGATTAGATCGAAACGGTGCTCGGCGACTACTTCTCCCTCTCCCTCTTTCGGGAACTCGAGCGACCCAGTGACGGTGTATCTGAACTCTTTCTCCACCTCGTCGAGCAGCTTCCGCAACAGTGGGTCAACTGGTTGACGCACTTGGTGCTGACCCTCGTCACCGACTCCCTGAAGCTTACTACAGATTCCTCACAAATCTGCGATAAGAACTGCAGATCTATAGCAAGAACTACAGATCTCTCACAGATCTGCTGCAAGAACTGCAGATTTCTCACAGATCTGCGGCAAGAACTGCAGATATACAGCAAGAACTATAGATCTCTCACAGATTTGTGGTAAGAACTGTAGATCTGCAGTAAGAACTGCAGATCTGTGGCAAGAACTGCAGGACTGCAGCCAAATACTTCCACTACCGGAGGCTCCTCTCCACTTCCCCTCAGTGCAGCATTTCTCTTTGGGCCCCGTCTGTACTTCAACAGCACCCCAAGCGTGGCCTTTGGCGAAGTTGCACCGAGGCGAATGCAGCTTCGCCACGTCCTACACAGCACCCTTTAGAAGAGATTGAGCAGTCAGGTGGCAGGTGTACTTGAACACCTTCTCTGCCTCGCCCCCCACGCGCACACCCCCACCCCCCCCTCTCCCTCTCCCTCTCCCCGGACCGACTTCTACATCTTTCCCCATCGCCTGTTCTACACCAAGCGGCTGCCTCTCCCCCTCCTGTGATCGTTCCCTGGGACTGTACTACAGCGGAGTAGCAGCGGTTTCCTAAACAGCCTTGCGGCGGAGCGATTCCTCAGAAGCACCGCTCGCAGCAGAAGCCACCCTCCAAGAGACACCTTCATCCCCTCGCGAGGCTTCACTGCAATCGGCAATGTGATACACACAGAAGGCTTCACCTCTTCCTTCCATTTCTTCATTCGCCAACAAAATATACTTGCTCCTCCAGGCCGCACACTCAGCAGAACAGATCTGCTCACCCAAATGCCCTTTAGAGATCGTGTCAGCTCCCTCCTACGTCAGCAGAACCGCTTCTCCAGGCCTCCCCTTCAAGACCTACTCCTTCGATCAAGATCTCAGCTCTAAGGATTTGAGACCTCCTAAAGGGGCAAAGACGAAGATACCTCGTCCGCTAGCGACGATACCTACTACAGTCATCTCATCGTACGTAGTGACTATAGAAAAATCTAGGGGCGACATCATATGCCTAGCGGATAAAAGAGGTCAAACATCATCCTCTCTAGCGGTGATCCACACAGTAGGGCTGTGACGACGCTTCTCAAATCGTTGCCTAAATCTCATGGCAATTAAGAAACCTCTAGCCCATGAGCCTTTGGTTCTCTCCTATTTATAGAGGTCCCCTATCAACTTAACCCTAATGGATCCTGCCCTATTGGGTATTGGATCATCGTCCAACTACCCAAGCCACTTAGATTAGTGGATTTCTATCCAATAATCTCTCATTGGCTCTTATTGGATCTCATCCAAATGATCCAATAATTTAGGGGTTTATTGGATATCCAATGAGATAGGGACTTCGACGGATATCTTATATCCGAACCTCTACTCGTCGCAATGCCTACCATATGTGTGTGACCCTCTAGGCCCAATATTGAGCTGGCCATGAGTCATATCTATCAGAACTCCTTCTAGCTTAGTGAATTATTATCTCCATAATTATTCACTCAACTCATTGACTGCGGACGTACTAGAGCAGTACACCGTAGTCCTTTGAAAATACAGGGGAATCCAATCTTTAGACATATTTGTTATCAGTTACCGTATACCTAGAGTTCCTAATCCATCTAATATTCCAAAGATCATATACCGGGCATGGTGCTATCTAACCTATACAGTTTCCACTCGAGTCTCGCTCTAATCGAATTCTCTTAGAGAATTCTTTCTCTCTCAATCTGAATGACCATAGCTAGGGATTTGTCTAAACAAGAACACATGAGATATTCTTTTCATGACACTGAGAGTGAATGATCCTCTATCGATTTATAGGCTGCCCATGCATCGTCCGCCCTTGCTGGTAGGTCGTCGGCAAGCGCTGCCCATACTTGCGACAAGTCGCTTGCCCTTGCGAGCACGCTGCTCGCAGGCACCACCCACCCTTATGGGTAGGTCGCCCGCATATGCCACCCATCCTTACAGGTAGGTGGACCGCAAGCGCCACCTACCCTCGCGGGCACTACTGTAGGCGGCTTGCCTGTATGCAGACGGCCAACGCTGTAAGCAATGTTTGGCCACTTCTATGAGGGCAACAAGGGCAGTAACAGTTGCTGCACTTTCTCACCTTTTGCATCAATGATTTTGACGTTAAAAGTCTTTCTAAAACATAACACACGAAGTTCAAAACCAATCTTTCGCATGAACAACCTGGCTCTGATACCATTATAGGGAAATTCTTGGGGGTGACATCACATGCGCAGCGGAAGAACATAAAACAAAATTCCCCAAATTTCTCATAAATTGTGTTCGTCATCGTGCGAAGATTGGTGTGCATAATTTGGAAAACTGAAAACTGCATATATGAAAGATTGTGTTACCTAGGAAGATTGTATATCCCTGAATTCTTATAGATCTATCGGAGAGGGTGAATGTCACATATCCTCCTCTCTAGTGGTGATCCACACAACAAGGCTGTGACAATGCTCCTCAAATCTCCAGGCTTGCTATCTGAGGAGGAGAAGGGGAGAAGAGAATAGGAGGTGACAACCAAGAGAAGCTCTAGCCTATGAACCTTTGATTCCCTCCTATTAATAGAGGCCCCTTGTTAACTTAGCCATAATGATCTTACTCTATTGAGTATTGGATCTCCATCCAACTATCCAAGTCTTTTATATTAGTATATCTCTATCCAATAATCTCTCATTGGCTCTTATTGAATCTTATCCATAGGATCCAATAATTCAGAGGCTTATTGGATATCCAATAAGATAGGGGCTTCAGTGGATATCTCATATCTGAACCTCTACTTGTCGCAATGCCTACAATATGCGTATGACCCTCTAGGCCCAATATCGAGTTGGCCATAGTCATACCTGTCAGAACTCCTTTTGACTCAGTGAATTATTATCTCCATAATAATTCACTCGACTCATCGACTATGGACGTACTAGACCACTATGCCGTAGTCCCTAAAAGATACAGCGGAATCCAATCCATTGGACTTGTCTATCCTCAGTTACCATGTATCTATAGTCCCTTATCCATCTAATATCCCAAAGACTATATACCAAGCATGGTGCTATCAGACCCATACAGTTTCTACTCGAGTCTTGCTCTAATTGTATTCTTCTAGAGAACTCTTTCTCTTTCACTCCGAATGACCTTGACTAGGGATTTGTCTAAGCAAGAACATATGAGATATTCCTCTCATGACACCGAGAGTGGATGATCCTCTATCGACACTTAATAGTCCTCGTAAGGTTGGCTGCCACTCCCGATGACCGGCTAAGCTAGATCTAGACCTCCAGATCTATAAGTCCAATATCAAATAGTGGAGTACTCATATAGGACATCCTTGGTATCTCAAGTCTAAGGATCATATATACCATTGGGACTACGGGATCGCTGTCTGAAAATAAGGCATCATCAATCATCTAGCATTCCGTGAGCAGATTAATCAATGAACTCATTCTCCAATGAACACCTACACTGTATCCTTAGTGTCCCCACATGAGCAGCAATAAGATCAGTCGCCTCTATCATATGTATGGGTATACAGTACACTAGTCTATCCGATTATCTCAATGTCCCTCTCGAGTAACCTATGACCGGGATTATTTAGGGTTTGTGTTTAAAGGTGAATCGATCTCATTATTATGATCTCATCACAATCCGATTCTCATTGCACAGATCTATGGACATCACATTATATTCATGCAATAGACAATATAAAGTGATAAAATACCAATATATAACAAGTAAAAAGAGTGCCTGTCATATCACATGTGTCATCACTCACGTGATTGGCTTGTAGGGCACCTGTGACTAGGAAAAACTCTCTTGAAATTTTTAATGCCAAATCTTTTGACAATGGTGTCTATGTATCTAGACTAGGATAAGCCAAACATCCTCTTATATCTATCTCTATAGATCCAAATCCCCAAAATATAGGATGCTTCCCCTAAGTTATTCATGGAGAAGTGTCTAGATAACCAAGCTTTTACCGTAGATAGTATTCCTACATTATTCCCAATGATCAGGATGTCATCCACATATAACACCAAGAAGGTGATAGCGCTCCCACTTACCTTCCTATATACACATGGCTCATTTTCGTTCTTAACGAAGTAATAAGATCTTATCGCCTCATCAAATCTTATGTTCTAACTTCAGGAAGCTTGCTTCTATCCATAAATGGACCTAAGCAACCTACATACCCTATTTGGGCCTAATCACTCACATCAAGATCTACGTGTGTAGCAGTGCATCTCTACACTCTATGATCACCCATCTCGTCCTTGTCAATTTTGTCAGCATCTTGACGCATTTCCATACGTCACGATCATTCGTCTCGGCCTCGTGGGTCTCGCTATTGCTTCCACGCTCCCACTGTGTCTCCTTGTGTGATTACAACTTAATCATAGGTATGTACGCCCGACAATAAATGAGAAATAAAGTGGAGGCTCGCAAGTCCCAATAATAATAATAATCACAAGTACACACATCGTACGGTCCATGATTATTCGTCCATATCATACATCATATGTAAATATCATCATATAGGACTACTATATAATAATAATAGTTCATTAAATCTTTTAATTAACTAATATTTTTTGAAATTAAGGACATTCAGAGAATTTTCTAAATTATGAGGGGTCTTTTGATAATTTGGATAGAAAGGATAAAACTTGAAATTTCTAAAATTCTGAGGGGCAAATTTATCATTTTTCAAAAACACTAATCCCTTCTTGCTTGTTGCTGTCATCGCGACCCTACCGGTGGTGGCCCTCTACGGGTGGCGTGCTAGCGGCGCCGCCCCTACGGGGCCAGTGCCCGCAATGGCACCCCTTTTGCCCGTAGGCGAGCACCACCCCTATGGAGGCAGTGCCCGCAACGAGCCAACGCCCCCTTTGTGGGCGAGCGCCACTACAGGCGCCACTACAGGCGGCGGTCGCCCCTACGGGCGCTCTGCCCGCTGGCAGCGCCCGTAGGTACCGCCTCTTACGTTGTAGGCGTAGTGCTTGCGCACAACCGGCTTTGCCTGCAGGTGATCGGCCTTGCGGCCACCACTGCAGACAACTTACTTGCACACAAATGGCAGCCAAGGCTGCCATCTGCGAGGGCAGTAAGGGCAGCAACAGTTGCTCTCCTTTCTCGCTTTTGCGTTAATAATTTTGACGTCAAAAGCCTTTCTAAAACATAACACATGCAGTTCAAAACCAATCTATCACACGAACAACCTAGCTCTAATACAACTGTAGGAAAATGTAGGGGCTACATCACATTCACAATGAAAGAACATAAAATAAAAATCTAAAATTTCCTAAAAAGGTGTTCATCGTCGTGCGTAGATTAGTGCGTAAAATTTACGAAACTAAAAACCACACGTGAAATCGTTGTGTTACCTAGGGAGATCGTATATCCCTAAATCCCTATAGATTTGTAAGAGAGGATGAAGGAGGTCAAGCGTCCTCCTCTCTAGCGGTGATCCACACAGTAGGGTTATGACGATGCTCTTCAAATCACTACCTAAATCTCTATACTTGCTATTTGAGGAGGAAAAGGAGAGAGGAGAATAGGAGGTGGCAACCAAGAAACCTCTAGCCTATGAGCCTTTGGTTCTCTCGTGAATGGAGGACAGTATGCTAGAAGAGTTTCAAGCAAGATACTATTGCTGACTAGACCATAGAAGCAGAGTGCATTGCTGTAGTAGAGGAAGTAAAGGAGGGAGTCTGTATGAAGAAGTTCATCATAGATTTTGAGAGTCGTACCGGGCAGTGAGGAGCCGATTCCATTATATTGTGACAACTACGGGGCGATTGCTCAAATGAGGGAATCTAGGTCTCATCAAAAGTGTTCTGAGGAGGTTCCAACTTATTAGAGAGATCGTGGCATGAGGAGATGTAGTAGTGGAAAAAGTTTCATCCGAAGATAACATCGTATATCTACTAATAAAGCCATTGTTTCATATTGTCTTTGAGCGTCATAGGGGTCTAATGGGGATCAGACATATAGATGATTGGCTTTAAGTCAAGTGGGAGATCGGATGGCACTTGTGAGCTAATTGCCATAAGTGCCATGCGAGCTAATAACATGAGTGATGACACTTGTGATATGATACATATTCTCTTTGCTTATTATATTTTGGTATTTTATCACTTTATATTGCTTATTGCATATATACATATATATTGTGATGTCCATGGATCTGTGCAATGAGAATCGGATCGTGATGAGATCACGATAACTCGGAGAGCCAAACGTGCGGGCTATAGAAGGATGGAACGTGACCTGACTTATATGATGTGATTGGTTGAAGATGATAAAGTTCTTAGGGGCATGTTTCCGTTAGTTGGAACTCCATATTGATAACCAAAGCAGGGAAGTCATGATGATGCTCATGCTCTACGACGGGGGCAGCAAAGGCACCTATAGTGGAGTCAAAAGCATTCGCAGGAGAAGCCTTTCCAACAAAATATGTTAGATTCCTCTTCATACTACTCTTTATTGTTGTTGTCGCTGTTGATGATATTAACGATCAACTCGCTAAAAGCAAAGTTCAAGAACGAAAGTGAGCAATCTATTGGAGAATCATGCTTTCTTTCTCAACAATAGCTTGTTGCAAGAAGAAAGAGAAACAATTGAGAGATGGAGACAATAGATTAAAATGCACTCAACTTACGCAACAAGTGGAAGGACTCAGCCTACCATATGTCTAACATAACGCTAAACATGATGGAGGTAATTGGTCTCATAGCTACTTGTGTGGGGATACTAAGGATACAATACAGGTGCTCATTGGAGAATGAGTTCACTAATTAATCCGCTCATGGAATATTGGATGGTTGATGATGCCTTATTGTCAGATAACGATTCCGTAGTCCTAGTAGTATATCCGGTCCTTAGACTTGAGACACCAAGGATGTCTTGTATGAGTACTCCACTCTTTGATATTGAACTTAATAACTTTTGAAGTTCCAAATCTAGTACAACCGATTATTAGGAGTGGCAGCCAACCTTACAAGAGCTGTTGAGTGTCGATAGAGGATCATCCGTTCTCATTATCATGAGATAAATATCATATGTGTTCTTGTTCAAACAAATCCTTGGCCAAGGTCATTCGGATTGAGAGAGAAAGAGTTCTCTGGGAAAATCCAATTAGAGCGGGAATTGTATAGGCCTGACAACACCATTCCCGGTATATTATTTCTAAAATATTAGATGGTTAAGGGACTATAAGTACACGGTAACTGAGGACAAATAGGTCCAAAAGATTGGATTCCCCTGTATCGTCTAGGGATTATGGCGTAGTTGCCTAGTACGTCCGCAGTCGATGAGTCGAGTGAATTATGATGGAGATAATAATTCATTGAGCTAGAAGGAGTTCTGATAGGTATGACTCATGGCCAACTCGATATTGGGCCTAGAGGGTCACACACATATAGTAGGTGTTGCAACGAGTAGAGGTTCAGATATGAGATATCCACTGGAGCCCCTATCTTATTGGATATCCAATAAGCCCTTGAATTATTGGATCCCATGGATGAGATCCAATAAGAGCTAATAAGAGATTATTGGGTAAAGACCCACTCATCTAAAAGGCTTCGGTAATTGGATGAAGATCTAGTACTCAATAGGGCAGGATCTATTAGGGTTAATTAGGGACATCTATAAATAGGAAGGAACTAAAGGCCCATAGGCTAGGGCTACTTAGTGGCCACCTCCTATTCTCCTCTCCCCTTCTCCTCCTCAAATAGTAGGCATGGAGATTTGAAGAGCATCGTCGCAGCCTTACTATGTGGATCACCGCTAAAGAAGAAGACGCTTGACCTCTTTTATCCTCTCCAACATATCTATAGGGATTCAGGGATATACGATCTCCCTAGGTAACATAACTATCTCATATGTGGTTTTTCGTGTCACATGTTTTATGCACCAATCTTAGCACGATGATGAACACCTTTTGGGAAATTTAGGATTTTTGTTTTATGTTCTTCCACTATACATATGATGTCGCCCCTAGATTTTCCTACATCTCGATAACCGGTTATGCTAGACCTGAAACTTCCAGATCTATAAGTCTGATATTAAAGAGTGGAGTAGTCAATACATAATAGCCAAGTCCCATAGATTTCCCTACATCTCTATGACCGGTTGTGACTAAGTACACCATTGGGATAACAAAATCGCTGTATGACAATGAGGTATTAGTAACCATCCATCATTCTGTGAGCGGATCAATTATTGAACTCATTCTCTAATGAGCACCTACACTATAGCCCTAGTGTCCCCACACAAGCAGCTATAAGACCAACTGCCTTTATCATATGGTTGAGTGTACAACACACCAGTCTGTCCAGTTATCTCGATGTCCCTTTCGAATAACCTATGACCAGGATTATTTAGATATATATATATATATGTGCAATAAGTAATATAAAGTGATAAAATATCAAAATATAATAAGAAAAAAGAATGCGTATCATATCACACGTGCCATCACTCACATGATTGGTTTGCAAGGCACATATGACTAGTAGTGACCACCCACACCAAACCACATCAAGGTGTCGTAGCTCCAAGAGAGACCTACTTCAACCTCATGTGACGTTGATCTACGCCAATGCCTTCTTCCTCCCAGATCGTTGTAGCAACTGTGCCCAAGAAGAAGCACGGTCCACTACGCCTCATCGCAGCCATCTTTGACTCTCTTTCTATAGCTAATGACTAACGTGCTCCTGCAGATATATATACAGCTGACAACTCTTATGCTCCAATTATTATTCCCGTAGGAAATTATAGCACTTCTCAACATATAAGCCTTATCACCATCAATGCAGCAGTACTCATCCCCTTTGGATTATCTAAAGGTGGCAACTATGCATCTTGGTGTGCATAATTTTCTAATATCTTATTTAGCTATGATTTACAAGGTTACATCGATAGATCTCTCAGTTGTCCACCAGTAATGATCAATATCTCAGGAGACCTTAGTCCGGTACTAAATCCAGCCCACAAACTATGGCTACGTCAAGATCATCTCATCCTCCAAGCTATTCAAGCCTCCATCGTCGGGTCTATCGCCCCATTGATATCTTCATTGACAACTGTTGCTGAAGCTTGTTACAAGTTACAAACCACCTTGGCAAATCGCTCGAGTACTTGCATGCTCGGTCTTCTATCCAATCTAATGAAAGCGAAATAAGAGGGAAGTACTATCGCTGATTATCTCAAATATATCAAAGTTATCATCGATTACTTGGCTTTGATAGGTCATTCTCTTAGTGATGAAGAAGTCCTAGTTCATACCCTAAATGGTCTAGGAGACAAGTACAAGGAATTAGCAATAGTAATTCGGTCACACGACTCACCAATATCATTCGAAGAACTCTATGACAAGCTTATTGACTATGAGATGTATTTAAAGCATGAGGATAAGTTGCCCGGACTAACCATCATAGCTCAAGTCAGTCAAAAATATTTTAGGAAGAGTAACTAATACAATAAGAACATCAACAAAGGTTTGGCTAAGTTGTCTCCTGACCCTATGGGTCTCCAACAAACCCCTCCAATCCACGTCATTAACATTTCAACTATTAAGGTGGCAACTTCAATTATCATCAGACTTGGCGCCCTGACCTTATAAGCTAACAAAGAGTCGTTTGCCAACTATGTGATAAAGTTGGACACTCCATAAAAGTCTATCAGTCTCGACCCCGACTCCTTACTTCATCCTGGTGGCCTCAAGTGAATCTTATGACTCCTCCAACTACTAGCCAACCAAATTGGATTATAGACTCTGGCACCTCTCATCACATCACCTCCATGCTAGTTATAGGTGCCCAGCAAGCCAATCACGTGAGTCATAGCACATGTGACTTGACACAGAATCTTTTTGCTTATTATATTTTAGCATTTATCACTTTATATTGACTATTGCATATATGCATGCATATATTGTGATGTCCTTGGATCTGTGTAATGGGAATCGGATCATGATGAGATCACGATAATGAGACCGATTCACCTTTAAACACATATTCTAAATAATCTGGGTCATAGGTTACTCGAGAGGGACATCGAGATAACCGGACATAATGGTGTGTTGTATACTCGTCCATATGATGGATGCCGCTGGTCTCATAGCTGCTCATGTGGAGATACTAGGGATATAGTATATGTACTTATTGGAGAATGAGTTCACTAATTGATCCGCTTACGGAATGTTAGATGGTTGATAATGCCTTATTGTCAGACAGCGATTCCATAGTCCTAGTGGTGTATCTGGTCCTTAGACTTGAGACACCAAGGATGTCCTATATGAGTGCTCCACTCTTTGATACCAGAATTATAGGTTTGAATATCCCAGATCTAGTACAGTTGGTCATTAGGAGTGGCAATGGACCTTACGAGGGCTATTGAGTGTCGATAGAGGATCATCCACTCTCGGCGTCATGAGAGGAATATCTCATGTGTTCTTGCTCATACAAATCTCTAGCCAGGGTCATTTGGGTTGAGAGAGAAAGAGTTCTCCAGGAGAATCCGATTAGAGCAAGACTTGGATTGGTGTATCTAAATTGAGATTTTGCTATCAAATTCCCTCCTCAAATCTCTCAATTTTTGCTAAAAATTTTATCGTGAAACCATTATTTCTTTGATGACAATTTTGCTTTTACAAAACAGCCTACATACACCAATCCACCAACCCTTTCGGCCACCACTTCTCTCAACAGATACATGCCTTTAACCTGACAACAAAAGAGAGATCTTAACATTATAGATTTGGAGGCATATACTATGGTATATGAGGAGGCAATCAATGCTAAATTTGAAGCCTTCGAGATGCGAATTGAGGATAAGATTCAAACTCTCTTTACCGAACTCAGTTTGGGCCAACCACCGAGCCCCAAGAAATTACATCAAGGAGAGAACTCTAACCAAAGAGATGAAAGGAATATCCTATGTGTTCTTGCTCAGATAAATCCCTAGCTAGGGTCATTCGAATTAAGAGAGAAAGAGTTCTATGGGGGAATCCTATTAGAGCGAGACTCGAGTGTCGAATCTCGTATTTTGATGATGAAATCAATTAATATGTATTTATGTTTTAATCAACGTATTGAGTGACGCAGGATGCTTCGATCAGGATGAGACAATTAAAGCAGGAAGAATCATGTTGTGTTGAGGGAAAATATGTCAGAAGTGTTAGGATCGAGAGCACTAAGAGGGGGGGGTGAATTAGTGCAGCGGAAATCTTTCAGCGATTAAAAACGAAAGCTGCGTTCGTTCGATAAAGACTATTTTGATCCAAAATCCGATTCTAAGATCACTTATGATTAAGTGCAGTTTACGTCCAAACACAGTTTGCGTCAAAGCGCAGTTTACGCAGTTTTCGTCTAAATGCAGTTTGCGTCTAAATGCAGATTGCGTCTAAGCGCAGTTTGCGTCTAAACGCAGTTTGCGTCTAAACACAGTTTTACGTCTAAACTCAGTTTACGTCTAAAACGCAGTTTTACGTCTAAAC
>LVTN01001180.1:0-13764 GCA_001649415.1 Musa itinerans
CAAATAGTAGATTCAAGTTTGATTTGGGAATAATCTGTAAGTTGTTTGTGTTCGCAATCATAGGTATGGAGTGCTCTGGTTTTACGTGTGTATACATACACAACTTTGCTTGTGTTTGATTGGTGCTTTTGGTTTTGGATGCCCAGGTTCTGCTATTAGCAGGAACCGATACGACTGCTGTAAGCATGGAATGGGCAATGGCGCTCCTCCTCAACCATCCCGAAGCCCTGCAGAAGGTTCACGACGAAATAGAGACTCACGTCGGTCATCAGCACCTGGTGGCGGACTCTGATCTCTCAAACCTCCGCTACCTCAACAATGTCATCAAGGAGACTCTCAGGTTGTTCCCTCCGGGTCCTCTCCTGGTCCCACGAGAGTCGACCATGGAATGCAAGGTAGGAGGCCTCCACGTCCCGCGCGGCACGATGCTGTTGGTCAATGAGCATGTGGGCAAACCCTACGAGGTTCATGCCCGAGCGGTTCGAGACCGAGGAAGGAGAAGGATACAAGTTCATTCCCTTCGGTGCTGGAAGGAGGCGGTGCCTGGGGCAAGCCCTGGCCGAAAAGACCATGTGGCTGGCGCTGGCGTCTCTGGTGCAGTGCTTTGAGTGGAGGAGAGTTGGAGAAGAGGAGGTGGATCTCAGTGAGAGCGAGGGACTCACCGCTCCCATGGCTGTTCCCTTGGAGGCTTTGTGCATGCCTCGCCAAACCATGAGAGAGGTCGTGTCACGACTCTGATGAGACCTGCTTGGCTTCATGAGTTATGGAGTTCCCACGTGTCATACTATGCAATGTTTTCTTCTCCCATGGTCTCTCCATGTGAATCTGTACTCCACCTTCATGTATCGCCTTGGTTCCAAAATAATATTATTAATATAATATAATTGACTCACTTATCTTATGTTGAGGTATGAAAATTGTCAGCCAGATGAACCTGTTGAGATCTTGACCGTTTGATAGCAAGATCATTCGATCAAATCTCATCTTAGCTGCAGTACGTGATCGACAAAGGCCAATCCGTTAATGAAGACCCAACAAAGGCCCAAACAGGCCGAAAGGCCGACTCCTTGGCGGCCCTATGGTGGTCTTCCAATAAGAGACTCCAAGAGAGAGCCTCTTTTGATCCGCATCCTCGCCTACTCTTCACCATCCAGCCAAACCAAACCCTCGCGGGCCAGAATGGCGGAAGACGGCGAAGCGGCGAAGCCCCACGGCGACGAAGTTCCCGTCAACGGAGGAAACGAAGCCGAGCCCTCGGCGGCGGTGGAAGCGCCGGTACCGCCCCCTTCCTCTGGCCTCCCGCCAGTCTCCCTCAACATCTGGCCGCCGTCGCAGAGGACGCGGGATGCCGTGATCCAGCGCCTGATCGATACCCTCTCCTCTTCGTCCGTCCTGACCAAACGCTACGGCGTCGTCCCCGTCGACGAGGCCTCGGCCACGGCCCGCCTCATCGAGCAGGAGGCCTTCGACTTCGCCGACTCCGACGGCGTCCGCGCCTCCGCGTCCATTGACGACGGGCTGGAGGTCCTCCAGATCTACTCCAAGGAGATCAGCAAGCGCATGATCGAGTCCGTCAAGTCGAGGGCCTCACCTGTGTCATCCACACCCGCTGTTGAGGAGGCAGCTCCGGCGCCCGCTGAATCGGCCTCCATGACTCCTGGTGCTGGTGAGGAAACCTCAGCCGTTACACCGGAGTCTCCTTCGTCTTGAGTTCGGCCTTCGGTTGCTTCTCCGGTTGGTAACTCAGCTTGTTTTGATACCTTGGATCATATGCCCGTATTTATGATCTATGGATCTCTACATAAGAGGGAATTGAAACTTGGTATTTGGATCTACACGTATGAGTATATTTAGAGCTTTGATCTGTTTGCTGTTGTTTTCACTTCAGCAATTTAATTGATATCGTGCCATAATTTCCTCTATGACTTTGAATGCATCCATGCAGATTCTTTCAAGACTCTAATATTTCTTTTATTGAATGTTCCTTAGTAAGGTGAATGATATGTATTGTCTTGTTTTTGCTAGCTTTGTGTGATGCATAATGCTTTGCCTATCCTCCTGAATCCTACAAGGATTGAAAGACTGTTTTTCTTTGCTACTTAAGAACCAATTGGCCCAAGCTTGGGTTGCCAATGTCAGTTGCGTTTGGGCATGCATCTAGGCACGTTATGCACCTGTGTGCATGCGATTTTTGCTATCTATATACTTGTTCTATTTCTGTTTGCTCCCAACTAAGGGCTCAATCATTAGAATTGATAGGACCAGGGCAAAACCAGCCATTAAGAGAACCAAGAGTCATATGATCATTGGGGTTCATGCCTGGACACTCAGGAACTGCATCTTTAGAAGTACAAAGGAGTCTCAAGGTGCCAACTAACATTCTTCAGTTTTCTTTTCTTGTTGAAGTGTAGATTTTTTAAAAGAGTAAAGTTTACATTTCGAAAAATTCTTTTATAAATATTATTGTTGTTAGATTTTCATTATTTATGTTTGTTCATGGTTCTATTTAATCTAGAATCGCTGACTTGTAAAACTTATAAACAACTTTAATTTAGAATACACCAGTATGTGACTCATCAATCTTTTTCATCAGAGTAGAAGCCAAAGGTGTAGTCACTTTCGTCATATAGGATAAAAATACCTTCTCAACATTGACCCAAAATGACCTTTCTCAACAGTACCCATCCCATGCTCAATTCATAGCTTAGGGTGTAGGTCAAGTGGGGTTAGATTAGGTTAAGTTGATTGGGATTCAGCAGATCAATTGATTTACAAAAAAGAGTGAGAGGCTGAAGCCCAATTGTTTTGTCTAGAAGAATCAATTTATTTTGTAACATCTTGCATTTAGAATTGATGTGGATCGAGGATTTGCATTGTATTTCATGTGAGGTAGCAAACATGTTTTCGTTTATAGGATATGCTACTCACTTAAGAAGGAGAGAACCACCATGCGTACAAACAATAAGCTTTCTGAACTCCTCACTTACATGGGATCTTGCAAAATATTGGGGGGCATAAATGAACCAATCAAACAAAATAGCCATACGGATCAATTATAAAATTTGAAGTTAAAACTTTTGATTTGATTCAGTTTGCTGTTTTAAAAAGGCTGCAATTAAGCCAAATCAAATGCTATATTATAAACATATGTTTTTATATGAACTAATATAAAATATTTATGCTCATAAATGTAGTAGATAATGCTGTTCAACCATATTAAATATATTTTTTGTTATGAATGTAATCCTTTTTTATATTAAAAGATAATATTTCTAAGATATGTAATATTTTAGAATTATATAAAAAAATCAGTCTGAAAGCCGTGCACTTCTACTGGAATTATAGGTGCACAATTTCATACAGACAACTACTGCACCTGATCCAATATCTCTTATTCATGATTGGAAAAGAAAGAGAGAGTGTGGTTCCATTATAAGGTACAGTGTTGTTGTTCTCAGATCACGGTAGTTTAGGGATCAGGAGAGGAATTTTAAGGACTTTTTATGCTTATCTTTATAGGAATTTTCACTTAACTTAAAAAACAACAAACAGACTTACAGTCTGTAGTAGCCTCTGCTAGTAATATTAACAAAGCCTCTTTTGATAATATGTTTGTAAAACCCTCAATTATTCCATGTTCTAGGCTCTAGCTGCTATATGTAGTTTTTAAAATTAATGTGTCAATAGGAGTTTTAAAATAATATCAAAACAAACCTAGCTGAGGTATAGTTAGTTGTATGCTTTGGCATTTGTTTTTACCTCGTTTTTAATGTGCAATGCAGGAGTATGGCCTTTGTTTTTCACATGTCAATGGAATTTGTTCCCAGCTTCTTTCTACCTCAACATGGTCCTGTCCATGGTTGAAACTACTGGTCTTGGGTTGCTATTACTGTTATCATCTGGATTTATGTCCTTGCATGTAAAAATGCTGTTGATTTTGATATCATTTAGCATCCAGTGTGGTGTCATAAACTTGGTGAAACTCGATATTATCAGTTCTGATTTCATTTTTGTTCTAAGCCCCAAAATTTTCAAGTTCAGCGGCTTTATGCATATCGTCAAGTTTTACAGTCTTAAACAAGGTTCGAAGAGAATATTATTAAATTACAAATCTTCTGAATAGAAAACAATGCAGAGAGTCTTGTGCAATATTCTGACGTAAAAGTTCATCCTTCTAGAATATATGTAACTATTTCTAAATGATTTCAGATCAAAATCATGTAGGTAAAATTGTTTGTGAGGGCCTTTTGCATTTATTACATGGGTTAATAAAGAAACTTTTCTATTTTTCAAGTGATATAATTCCATTTTAAGATCTATGCATGAGAGGGAGCTTTGGCCCTACTGGGAGATTGCTACTCTACGAATTGGATATCTAGAGTCTAAATCACGAAAACAATTGTCCACCCTCCTTAAACCTCTCGTTGAATAAACAACTATGAAACTTGTGTTTATAGACAACAATTGTTCACTCTCCTTTTAGAAAATGTGTTTATGGAATAAACAACCATGGAACTTTGTAGTTGTATGAAAAAAATTTTGATGGACAAGAGAAAACGAAAGAGAAATATACGGAGTCTGTGTTATTTGTACTGGCCTCAGTATGTTACATCGAGATCATCAAATTTGCTCAGAACTAATCACAAGTAGGTTAGCTTAGCTTTAAACTTAGCCAGAAAATGTGGTTGGATCTAGAAAAAATGTCTTATGTCTATTTTGCTGGAACCTTTTATTGAATATGGAGATCTATGATTATCTTTGTGGTTCAGTTCTAGTGTTTTGGAGCAATTGCCTGCAAACATCGAAGTTTTGTTGAGCATTGTCTTTGTTATTGTCTTTTGACGTAAAGTAAATTTTGTTAAGCATTGTCCTATTCAGATACTTCAAGATACCTCTATTTTGTGTTGTTTTTTCCCCTGGACTGATTGTTTTTTACTTATCTTTTAAGGTTTTTTGTCATCATTGTTGAAATATTATTTAATTATTTCAGGTTTAAATTGCCTTGAGTATTAGGTAATTACAGTTCAAGATATGAAGTGGAAGAACACATCTGTTTAGTAGAGATTGTATTATGCATTGTCATATTTTATCTAAGTTGTTCGGTCTCAAAATGATCTTTTTCTCGTCTTGCATGTTACAGATAGCTCACTTCTTGCTCCGGCAAGTATGGATGAACGCCGGAGTCTGTAGTCCAGTAATTCTCTAGTCCCATGGGTACACCTTTTGCTTTTACTGTGTCTTTACTCCGACTGCGATATCTGCTCCTTTGAATGTGCGATCTACTTTTGTGCTTATGTTTTCTGGATTGAATTTTTCAAACTATGCTGCATGACCTGTGGTGATCAGTTCATGTAATGGTCATGTCACTTCAAAACTTTTCGAACTTCTGTTAGATGCCATGGGAAATATTTTCAGTGAAATGCATGTCGAATATGTTCTCATGTTTAGTTGCTTCCAAGAAATGCATGTCTAATATGTTCTCATGTTTAGTTGCTTACATCTATAATTTCCTGCTTGTGGTATTTGTTTGTCTATAAACTTCTTTCCTATTAGACATTTCCTATTCTTTCTCACCTGCTCCTGTAGCCTCTCAATTCTCCTGCCCTTTTTGGGTCCTATTTTGATGGGCTCCACCTGTGCTCTTACCTGCATGTTTCCTCAACATCAAATTATAATTTTCTAACTGTTTATCATTAACTATATGGATTTGTTGTCATGACTGAGCGCTGCATTAAATAATATCTTTAACTAAATTAAAAGTAATTAAATTAAATTTTATAGTTTTCATTAAAATCTTCTTTGATCTTGTCGTATTCCTTCGTGCATTGCTAATACAAAATCTAATTATAACAATTATGAGCCGATGTTTTCCTATTGGTGTGTTTTCGTATGTGATAAATGGTTTTACATATTAGTTTATGAGGCGGTTTTACATCTAATACGAACGAGTCATTCGTAATTGCGTAGAAATTTCAACAAAATGAAGAGTGATAAATAAGAACATCATTAGTACATACACAAATGAATTTATACTGCAAGTTTTACTGTGACAGGAATTATTTACACACATTCTATGAATGACTCGTGTAGAGGTTAAATGATAATTGGGCAAAAATGGTTGCATGTCTGTTCATCGCTACCAAAGAGATCGGCCACGAATGTTTGCAACCTCTTCCGACCTTTCGGCTTAATATTCTCTTAAATTCTCTTCTTTTTAGCAAAATTATTTATATAGGTAAATTCTCTAAAAACAAAAATCTCTCATTTATTTTTTCTTGCAAAAAATCCTTTTATGCTTTATTCTTGTAGAGTATTATTTGTTTTTTAAAAGATTATATTGTCCTTTGTTGATACTTTTCCTTGTTTGTTATTGTCATTGTACCTCCTTATCCATTGCTTCTATCCTCACCCTAGCCCTTTTTTATTGTTGTCAAGGCTCATTGTGCTGAAGGTCCCCACACCCATTTGCTTTTGCTCATCGCTCCCCTCGCTCTCCATTGTGAGGTGGAAATAACAATAATCCTTATTGTGATGTGGAAGCGGGGCGACAAGGGCTTCGCAGGCCTAAGAGGATGGCGAGGATGATAACGAGGCCTCCACAAGTGATAACAATCATTACCCTTATTCACAATGTTTGTCGTCGCCTTCACCCTACCTATAGAGCCCTTGCCACTATCCTTATCGCCTTGTTGCCATTATTGCAGGCCTTGTGAGGCCCATTGTCGTCCTCATTGCCTTGCCACGATGATTGTCTTTACCCATTGTCATCCTTGATCGACTGATGGAGACAAAACTCCACAATGGTTGCCTTTGCCCAAAATATTGATGGAGGAATTCCTTCGTAAGAAAAGTTGAGTTAGGTGACGAGGGCACAATGGAGGCAAAGGGAATCGAAGGCAAGGGCTAAGAGGAGTGAGGTGTGGGCATAGAGATGACCATCGAAAGTAAGCACACGAAAGTGACAAGTGACGACGATGGGGCAAAGACCAAGGATAATATTATTTAAAAAAAAAATAAAGAATATTATATAATAATAATAAAAGATATTAAAAGTGAAAAAATAAAAACTTAGGATGTTTTAGTCAAATGATATATCATTTGACTGTTAACTAAAACTCACTAACATTAGCAATCTTTAGCTAAAACCAACGCTGATCACCACAGTTAGAAACGATTAATTTATGTGTTTTTGATGGAACAGTGGTCTTAATATTTCGATATTTCCAGGGATATATGATATCTTAAAAAAAGTAAGAGCAGACATGATATTTCTGGGGAAAAAAAAGGGACCGACGATCTTAAATTTTCCTGGGCTGCTTTCATGTTTCTATTCTAGAAATCATTTTTCTCAAGTATCTTTCAAGCTTCAGAAAAATAATTACACTCATTGTCATACATCGAAATCAATAATGACAAAGCCTCAAAGAAATCATGGTTCATATTTAATAATCTTTACCTCAGGCTTTCCTTCGATTAAGGAAACGACCATCGCTGCTTGATGTTGATAAGTCAACTTTGTTTTGTCTGCATTTATACAAGCAGCCAGATGATAGCAGAGTGCCTCGCAAACACACTTGAAACCACAGAATAAGGTATCAAAGTAAATACAAGTGGTCAGCACTCAGCACTACCTATTTGAAATCAGTCGGTCCTAAGAATGTGGCTGAACATAATGCAAAATCACGACTCTGTTATGTCTAATTAGCTTAATAAATAGAATAGTTACATGGATAATGCAGAATCTAACCCAAGTTTCCACTGCCAGATCTTTTGGACTCTGAGGCAAACATCTATACAATCATCAATCTCGTTTTATGTCGATGACCTTTTGAAGAGTGAAAAGGAACGAATGTACGTGAATAATAATTATCATAGAGAGCGGTAGGTATATAAATAGCACACAAAGAACTATCGGGTAGGTCACATAAAATACTAGAATATAGTAAGCATGAAATATCACATTTTGCTGAACTTACTTTCTAGCCTTCATAACTCCAGGGAATGCAGCAAGACCTAAATATGTCATGGCAGAAAAAAAAGAAAATTTTAGGTGTTTTCATGCTCTTCTTTAAGTCGGAGGACTGCAACTGGCCTTTGATGTTGGTTTCTGAAGTTTGAAGATGCAAGGGAAGCTTGATCAGAAACTGCATTGCTGGAAGCAGTGCCGACAGAGACAGTGTTATGGCTGCTATTTCTAGCAGCTGGGATATCATGGTTATGTTTTCCCTCATAGGATGTTATTACAGCTTTGGGATCTGTCGGAGACCTCTCGATATGCTTCCTGACATTGCATCCCGCATAAGTGCATTTATAATAGCTCCTGCATTGAATTAACAAGGATTAAGCTGTCTGAATCCATAGCAGAATAGTCGATTTGAAAATGAACGTCCAATATTACGATGTAGAAGAATTATACCAAAGCAAATATAGCCACAAGCAACCTAACAATATCCTTTTTGTCACCTTAGCTTCCTATGGTACCTATCAATTTGATATTCAATGTGATGCCACTTCTAAGTGCTTGTCCAGACTCGACCAACAAGCATGGAGACATGTTTGACAGGATGATTAAATCAATAACATAGTACTTTCTGCAAGCATTTATATGCTAGATTCAAAGATAGCATATTCTTGTATCAAAAGCATGTTACAAAATTGTACAGAAAAGATGCTACCTCGGATTAGGATTTCCTTTCACCACTTTTTGCCCATATTTGCGCCATCTATAGCCATCATCCAAAAGATCAACCTCACTTGTTGTCTGCACAATGATCCTGGGCTCATTCGATGTCCTATGAGAAGATGCCGCCATGTTCCTGCAGATCAACCAAAGATGATCTCGTGAACTCAAGAACGATGAGAATTATAAACAATTTTGGTATGCATATCACAATACCTCCTTTTGGGATCACGCTCATCGTCATCTCCTTCATCCGTCCTAATTTCAGCCCCTTCTTCACTATCACTCGACCCAGATAATTGTTCAGGTGTCCCATGATCAGATTCTTGATCTCTTCTGGAAATTGGAGCAGCAGTTATGTCATTCCGTTTGCTGAAATGTTCATGACAAGGCAGAGAGCCTGGTTTAGGATCGTCAAGGCTCTCGTTCATTTCCTTCGATCTGCTTGGAAAACTATTGGCATCCTTGGTGCGTTTATTTGGTGTCGGACGTCGATGATTGTGTTGGCCCTTGTAGATTATCTCAGTTACTTGACCATCTACTGAACATTCTACCTTTTTCTTAACTGGACATTTTGGATGGGTGCATTTGTAATAGCTCCTGGGATATTCACTTCCTTTCACAACCTTCTGACCATACTTGCGCCAATTGTAACCATCATGAGCATTTTTGTCAATGATAGCGGTATTAGATTCCATCCTCCGATCGGATTGGGATCCGTCCGCAGATTCTTCTGCAGTATAAGTTGGTTTGATGGTAGGAGTCTCCGGAATCGGTTGTTGTGATGAGGAGGAGGTTGTTGCTGCTAAGAAAGATGATGATGGAAATTCAGCTTCACTCTGCATTCTAAATTGAGACTGTGCAGCTTGAGCTGTGACTTGAGCAAGGGCTTCTTGGTGAGACATTGCAAAATTCCCCTATAGGGATCATCAGTGAAAAACAACTGAGACTTCAACAAAAATTCTTTAAAGACAAGAGCATTACTTTATTCATAAACTAATACAAAGTGTGTTCGAATATATCTTAACCTTGGGAAACAAGTAATAGTAAGTATAGTGATAAAAGTATCATAATTGAAGAACACATCAAAGAGAAGCAAAGTCTAAGATGCACTATTATCACTTAGGACGTGCTTTACCAATGATAGACTGCTTTATAGGAAGTTTTAGTCATTGTCAACAATGATCTCCGGATTACTGATCTCCATATCGACCAATAAACTTGTAACTTTTGGTACAAAAACCGAGTCTTTCTAACAATTGAAATGATAATACATGGCCTATTAAACAAGGAGGTACATAAGAGAGTGGAATGAGAGGAGCTGGATAAACAAGTTTACACATTTTCCTTAAGGTTTTCGATAACTCTACTGAAAGTTGGCTGAAGGATCATTTTATGCCTACACAGCTAGATTTTTTCTGACCATCTCAGAATTTAACATTCCTAATGAAGTATTATTCTTATAACAGAACGTAGATGGCTGAGTGTGCCAGAGCCCACCCTCTTCACAAAAATTGGTCCTAGGTTGCTGATTACGGCAATATACGCTGTCATCAGCGTACACAATCATATTCATTTTGAAGTAAACTTCTACTGCCTCTCCATACTCATTCACAGTATACAGGAATTTTCTTCCCGTCAACATGCCTCACAACATCAACATCAGCATGATACTGCACAAGACCCCTACTAGCTATCTTAAGCAGAAGTATATGGAAAAGCATGTGTAACATCCCCAGATTAGTCCTCGTAGAAAATTGAGGAGGATTTAAATTGGTCTATAAAAATTGGATGAGTGTACTACAATTAACAAAATTAATGGATCAGTGATTCTAGACAAAGTTAATAGGTTAATTATTTCAATAGACTCGGCCATGTCAGCCATGACATTATCTTAGTGTGCTACCTGACCCGGAAATAGACCCGTGCTGGTACCATGCTAACACTATATGGTGAAGTCAAAACTTTTCGGAACTCGAAACCATAAATGTATTTCTCAAAAAAAAATATGACCTTGGAAATCCACTAACAACTTCCAATAAAAGGTAAATCATACATCACATCTACTTTCTCTCATGATAATTTTTTTGCTTATTAAATGCTTAGTTTTTTGTCCTTTCCACATTGATCTCCTTATAGCACTCCATTGATGATAGAATCATAGACGATAGAGAAACATAAATAAAATCCAAGTATTTAGTCAAATAGTTTAATTACATTGATACAATGACCACCTTTTGCTCAAATGATACACCTTAATAAAGGGTTATGAAACATCACATAATTTTAAGGTTCCCTTTACTGCATTGGCAACTCTAAACTCCTTCTCATCGTTGCCATCGCCAGCAGGTAGAATGTCCAAAACACATTAATTTGTCAACATTAAGATTATAAAGAGGCTTATCTATGACATAATATTCTGACCATGGAAACAATCAGATTTTATTATTTTGAATGGATGTCAACTTGAATAATTCAGTCATTGATTTCCTCTATTAATCACCTCATCAATGTTTTGCTACATAGATTTTGTAACTATTTCTCTAATGATCCATGCCAGCCAGCTGTTCTGACATTTGTTTGAACCTACTCAGTGTGTTACGCAATAATCAGCAGTCACCAACCACATGCAGAGTAATGAAAAATTTATATCATCTTCCAATCATCAGTAAATGTAGGATTTCAGCTTATGAGTTCATTAGATCAGATAATATCAATGTATGTTTCGATAAGCCTTACTTCTTGTTGCTACCTTGATATCGTTGATTCAATCCCAAAGATGCAAGCTTGTCTTGATGGCCCACATGGCGATCACGAGTGGTGGTTGGAGTAGGGAAGATATGGCCGATGCAATCCCGAGCTTCCTCGGGGTTCTGGAGATGAGCGAAGGCGTGCCTTGGCTTCACCGTGAACCTTGCACAAGCAATCAGCATCGGGGGATTTCCTGACTTGACCTCTCTGATGATAAAGTTAGTTTTTAAAGAGAGTGGGAGCAGTAACGTTTCTTGTGTGTCAATCCCCTCTTCAAGCCTTGGGGACTAGCTTTTATGCCTAAGTAATCGATGAAGGGAGACCGACGATTGACGTAGATAGGCTCGTACGTCCTTCGGGGGCTCATTTATGTAGACGGCCGGTGGGTACATACTAGTCATATGTGCCCTGCAAGTTAATCACGTGAGTGATGACACGTGTGACTTAACACGTAGTCTTTTTACTTATTATATTTTGACATTTATCACTTTATATCGCTTGTTGCATATATGTATATATATTGTGATGTCCTTGGATCTATCCAATGAGAATCGGATCGTGATGAGATCACAATAATGAGACTGATTCGCCTTTAAACACATATCCTAAATAATCCCGGTCATAGGTTACTCGAGAGGGACATTGAGATAACCGGACAGACTGGTGTGCTGTATATCCGTCCATATGATGGATGCAGCTGGTCTCATAACTGCTTGTGTGGAGATACTAGGGATACAGTACAGGTGCTCATTGGAGAATGAGTTTACTGATTGATCCGCTTACGGAATGTTGGATGGTTGATGATGCCTTATTGTCATATAGTGATTCCGTAGTCTCAATGGTGTATCTGGTCCTTAGACTTGAGACACCAAGGATGTCCTATATGAGTGCTCCACTCTTTGATACCGGACTTATAGGTTTGGATGTTCCAGATCAAGTACAGCTGGTCATTAAGAGTGGTAGTCAACCTTACAAGGGCTATTAAGTGTCGATAGAGGATCATCCACTCTCGATGTCATGAGAGGAATATCCCATGCGTTTTTGCTTAGACAAATCCCTGGCTAGGGTCATTCAGATTGAGAGAGAAAGAGTTCTATGGGAGAATCTGATTAGAGCGAGACTCAAGTAGAAACTATATGGGTCTGACAGCACCATGCCCGGTATATGGTCTCTGGGATATTAGATGGATGAGGGACTATAGGTACATGGTAACTGAGGATAGACAGGTCCAATAGATTAGATTCCCTCGTATCGTCTGGGGACTGCGGCGTAGTGGCCTAGTACGTCCGTAGTCGATGAGTCGAATGAATTATTATGAAGATAATAATTCACTGAGCCAGAAGGAGTTCTGATAGGTATGACTCACGGCTAGCTCGATATTGGGCCTAGAGGGTCACACACATATGGTAGGTGTTGCGATGAGTAGAGGTTCAGATATGAGATATCCGTCGGAGCCCCTATCTTATTGGATATCCAAATAAGTCCCTGAATTATTAGATCCTATGGAGGAGCCCATAAGAGATTATTGGATAGAGATCCACTAATCTAAGAGGCTTGGGTAGTTGGATGGAGATCCAATACCCAATATGGGAGGATCCATTATAGTTAAGTTAACAGGGGACCTCTATAAATAGGAGGGATTCAGTGGTTCATAGGCTAGAGCATTTTGCTTGCCTCTTATATTCTCCTCCCCCTCTCAACCTCAGAGCAAGCTTGGAGTTTTGAGGAGCGTCGTCGCAGCCCTGCTGTGTGGATCACTACAAGAGAGGAGGGCACTTGACCTCCTTCACCCTCTCCTAGAGATCTATAGGGATTCAGGGATATACGATCTCCCTAGGTAACACAATCTATTCTATACGCAGTTTTAAATTTTGCGGATTTTTGTACACCAATCTTCACACGATGACGAACAAATCTTTGGGAAATTGGGGATTTTATTTTTTGTTCTTCCGCTGCGCATGTGATGTCGCCCCCCAAGATTTCCCAATAGTGGTATTAGAGATAGGTTGTTCGTGCGATAGATTAGTTTTGAACTGCGTGTGTTGTGTTTTGGAGAAGCTTTTGGCATCAAAATCATTAACGTAAAAGCGAGAAAGGGCAGCAACTATTGCTGCCCTTGTTGCCGTCGCAGATGGCAGCGCTGCCATATGCGTGTAGGCAGGCCGCCTGCAGCAGCAGCCACAAGGTCGACCGCGTGCAGGCAGGCCCCCTACAACGGGGCCCGCAAGTAGGGCCACAAGCACGGTGGCCACTTGCGCGCGGGCACAACGCCCGCGCATAAGGGCGACGCCTGCGGATGGTAGACCCACGGGCAAAGGCGCTGCGCCTGCGAG